>CM017579.2:20678722-20703722 GCA_007844105.2 Rhamnella rubrinervis | reverse complement strand
GAAAGGGAACGAGCTTTGTTTCGTTTCCGGGTTTATGGATTGGATCGTTTCTGCCAACGAAATGAACGCGGAGCCCGTTCCGAACGAATGCTTCTCCGATCCGGAAGTTCTCGCGAAGAGAATAAGATGCTGCTCCCCCTCCCTCTGTCTTTTCTCGCTTTGCTAATCTTCCCCTCTAACGCGGGCCAGGCGGCGGCGGGCGCGGGAGGAAGAAACCTAAGAGAAGACGCTCTTCTCTTAGGTCCTTTTTTTTTTCAGTGCAACACAGGAAAGCGCCCTTTTTTTGTCATCCCTGCAGCTTTCCAGATTTTGTATTGAACGCATGGCGTAGCTAGGACCTTCAAATCATGTTTGAGCCTATGTTCAAACCAAACAAACCCACCCCCTATTTGAATAAGGCTGGAAAGAATGCCCGCCAAGTTCAGATAAGGGAATGCTTTCCCCAACCATTAAAGGAAAGGCTCGACGAAGGGAGGGAGATGCTGCGGGGGAAGGAAAACGCTTTCGGAGATCGGGATTTTCTTTGTTTTTCATCGAAAACGAAGAAGGTCGAGGATGGCCTACGGTGCGTATTATCTGAAGGGAACACACACGCTTTTTCGACCGCGGTAGTATGATTGCCGGGCTCTCTCCTCGTTCCGCCCGCTGGCCTATTGGGATAGCAGCCTTCGGGCTTTGCCTGCCCTTTCTAATAAAAAATTCCGGCTCGGCCCGGGAAAGCGCTGGCAACAACAGAAAGGAAGGGGTCCATGTAGCTGCTGCGCCCGCCCCCTTCTTAGTCAATGGGGCAGCAGGTTCGGCATCTACTAGAAAAGAGAGAATCCACTTCAGATAACCACGCCTCTGCTAGGCAGCGTGTGGAATGGCCGAGAGCGGACCTTTTTGGATATATAATCCAAGTCGAGAGTGGAGTTACGGGAACAGCCGTCTGATGGAAAACACTACTTTCACGTTCGGTTCAGAGAGCACTTTTTTCGTTGAGAATTCCTCGTTCCCTTTCGTGTGAATTCCCCAGCGGCGAATTAAAAACTTGCGGGGCTCGAGAGATGGAATAGCTAGGGCCCCGAAGAAAACCCCCTCCCCTTCGGACTCCATATCTCTTTTGACTCTATATATGTGGGCACCTGATATCTATGAGGGTTCACCCACCCCGGTTACAGCATTCCTTTCTATTGCGCCTAAAATCTCTATTTCTGCCAATATTTCACGTGTTTCTATTTATGGTTCCTATGGAGCTACATTGCAACAAATCTTCTTTTTCTGCAGCATTGCTTCTATGATCTTAGGAGCACTGGCCGCCATGGCCCAAACGAAAGTAAAAAGACCTCTAGCTCATAGTTCAATTGGACATGTAGGTTATATTCGTACTGGTTTCTCATGTGGAACCATAGAAGGAATTCAATCACTACTAATTGGTATCTTTATTTATGCATCAATGACGATAGATGCATTCGCCATAGTTTCAGCATTACGGCAAACCCGTGTCAAATATATAGCGGATTTGGGCGCTCTAGCCAAAACGAATCCTATTTCGGCTATTACCTTCTCCATTACTATGTTCTCATACGCAGGAATACCCCCGTTAGCCGGCTTTTGTAGCAAATTCTATTTGTTCTTCGCCGCTTTGGGTTGTGGGGCTTACTTCCTAGCCCCAGTGGGAGTAGTGACTAGCGTTATAGGTCGTTGGGCGGCCGGAAGGTTGCCACGAGTAAGTAAGTTTGGGGACCGAAGGCAGTTCTCCGTGCACCGGACACGTAGCTTATCGAATCCAGTTGCGACACGGATGGGAATGCATGCTACGGAAGATAGAGTCGAGTCTGATACATCAACCGTCTACTCAATATCCTTGCTTGTATGAGTCCACAATCACTGCACGAGATGAACCTTGGTTTGGTGAATTGAAGTTGGCCTTAGGTGTAATAGGACTCCCAGTTACTGCGCGCGATCGTATACTGAGGTGCTCCCCGCCGGTAGTTGGAACGACGCGAGCCGGGCCGGGCCCCGATTCAGAAAGATGAAGGGCCAAAAAGTCAAAATAGGGGGTTACAAATTCCCCATCTCATTGGGGGCGGAAAACGAATCGACATCTCGATGTGATAAAGCCTTTTCTATTTTAGTTGGGAAAGAACGGCGAAGTCCATCCGAACTGTCCAATGAAGAATAAGAGGAGAGCAAAGCGCCAATGGCACGCGAAGCGCATGTGGAACGGGCACGGAGAAAAAAAAAGTGTGGAGGAGAAGCAGCCGCGCTCATTCCCTTCGCTTCCTAGGCCCAAAGCAGTGCAGTCTTTCCTGGCCAAATCAAGGATTTGGGGCTTCTTGCTACGCTACTTAACTATATAAAAAAAGAAATCCATTTTTTTTAGTAACATATATGAATAGAAAGATAGATCCATCCATCTATCCTCTTTTTTTTTCTATCTAAAAAAGAATCGATTTCATTCAAAGAACTGCGCTTAGCCCCCCCGCTCATGAAACGGCTCCGCTGCAATGGATGGCAGAGGGTCCGTAGTACCCAAAGCACTGGAGTGATCCAGTAGCCGGGAAGGGGCCTAGAAGTGCCTACTACTACACCACACTGCACTTGGCTCTACACATTTACAGAGCAAACCCCTGTCCAGTCCCTGGCAGAGCTAAGGGGGCTTCAATCCTTATTCCTTACCCCCGTCTTCGCCCAGGCTAACGGGGCCTTACTTATTCAGGGGGGAGAGTGGAGCCTCGAGAAGCACTGTTGAGAGGAAGATCCTTGGCCCCTCTTCATTCTCTACAGGGTTCAAAACCTTTCTTCAACATAGGTGACAACGAGCGGGGCAGAGATGGAAGAGATCGAACACGGGAATAAGAAGCAAGCTCGCCTTCCTTTTTGATCATTTTGATAGAGGGGGATGGAGAAAGTGGACAAAACGGACTCGCATTTCCCAGTCGAAAAGATGGGTTCCTTTTTCGTCTCGCATTTCTCATCGAACAAATACGGAAAAAGAAGAATATTGAAAACGTTCCTAACCCACCAACCCCTTCCTTCGTAGAGCCGTGTATTGTAAGTGATCCGAACCCGCCCGGAGCGAGCCTCCCATAGAGGCAAGTGAAGTTGGTGAGCCGTATGATGGGCAACTATCTCCTGCGGTTCGGAGAGGACTCAGCTGTTAGTTAGTACCCCCTTGGTTTCGGGGTGGACCCTTTCACTCTATTTTATTATATACGCTTAGCGAAAAGAATGTTTTTTGATACACCTAGGACATGGATTCTATATGAACCAATGGATCGTGACAAGTCGTTACTACTAGCAATGACTTCCTCTTTCATTACTTCATTCTTTCCATATCCCTCTCCCTTGTTCTCAGTTACTCATCAAATGGCACTCAGTTTATATCTTTAAGTTCGATCATTGACAAGGTTCAAAGAAAGGGTGGCCATTGATAAATAATCGATTCCAAACCACAATGCTAGCAGATGGCGGGCCTCCGCTTTTCTTTTCACAGGTTCAAACCTGCCTCTAAGAAGACTTTCATCAAACAGAGCCATGGACGGAGAGAGTCAAGTCAGGCCTTTCTAATCCATATGTCTGTCCTTTTTCACAGCGATTGTTTATTTGTTTATCGAGGTGGCAATGATATTGTTCCAACTGGTGACCAGAAAAGAGAGAGTGGCTAGCGCCCTTCACTTCAACTCATACATACTACTTTACTTCCAGCTTATTCCCAAATCAAAGCGACTTGCTTATAAGAGAAGAGCAAGGTGCGTAGCTGGCTTGTTAAAGCATGGAAAGGTATCCAGAAAGAACAAAAACTGCTATGATATAGGCGCCTTCTCACCTAATACCCGCTACTAAGGATTGAAAGTAGCACAATCGGCTATAGAACTCCAGATCTATGAATAGCCAACAAAGAGCCTAGCTTGATTACTGGAACTAAACAGCAAGCTGCTCCTACCTTACTTTATCGAGAAGGAGTCCTGGGACTGAATAGACTGATTGTAGTTCTCTTTCCCCTAGCAGCCTTTCCTGCCTTCCCGGTTGCAAGGTTTCGAGCGAACTACAGGATTTGCTTCCTAGCTACTAATACTAATGAGTAGTAGGGAACTTCGAACTAAAGATTTGCTTTAGCTCTAGTTTCTATCCGTCCTGTCCACTCACCACTTATCTCAAAAGCCACTATTTGAGATAAGTGAAGTGAATTCCAAATCAGTCTTTGTGGTTCCATTTCCCTTACGCTCGTTTTTGCTAATGCTACTCGGAAAGAACAGCTAGGAGACGAGACGCTCTAAGTGCCGAAGTCCATAGCTCCTATGATCGCGAGCTGCGGCTTGCTTTGTTCGCATCTCCGTAACGGCCTTGTTAAAGCGTTCCAACGACATGTTTAGCCCTCAGTCTCTACTGCCAACTCGTTTCACTCCAGTTTACCGTAGCAACTACAGCAAGCTGCCTAGCTCACTGGCTCGTATGACTAGCTCGCTTACTTTAACTCAACAGCCTAGCTCTAACAAGCCAACTCCGTTCCTAGTTTCGCTACCCTGCTTTAGCCCACCACTCAACTCATGCTTCTGTTCGACTCCTGACTAGCCGCACCTTTTCAAGCAAGTAAACTAGTTGCTTCGCTTCGCTTAGCCTACTGTGTAGCCTTCTTTCACTGTAAGTAAGGTAAGGATTGCTTCTTGCTAGCGGTATAAGCAAGCTCGGGTAAACAGATGAGCCGGCAGATGGAGGCCGTTAGGGGAACAGGATGGGATTGAATCCAATCCACCCTTAGGCCTTGGAGGAGCATATATTGAGATAGGATTTAATGCCATGCCCCTGCCGGGTTGCATTGGGAGAATAGGTAGGCCTTATTAGCGGCACATCATCAGGAATGAATTCAATCAACGGATTCCCCTTGCCTCCTGGATCCACTGGGCGAGTGGAAGACATTGAGAAGGGCATCACATCCCTTGCAGGGCTTTGGGGTTTGAAACTTGGTTGCGCTCCTCCGATTGACAGATTCCTGGAAAAAAAAGAACGCCTTGAGGTGGAGGATTGTACCTGGAAATGGAAGCTCTGTCCCCCTCACACTCTCTTTTTTATTAGGGGCTTGCTTCTTTCTCTCTCTACCGCCTGTGTCTATCTCCTGTCAAGTGTGCTCCCTGCCGCGCTACTCTCACAGCAACTGTAACTGTGTGACTAACAACAAAAGTACCAGTTAGTGCATCAGTGGTTTCAAGTGCAGTGCCCAGAAACGGTTCAAAGATCTATGGGAAGTATATTAAAAAGAATCATCAAGTAATTTGAGTTTCATAACCTAAAGCACCGGTCTTCTTATCAACAGCAGAAGCAATCCTATGGGAGTCTCTTGGGTTCTCCTCTATGATTTACTTTTTTATGTATACTTTTTTTTCTCTGGAGACATGGCTGTCGTATGTCCACAGCGTTACAACTCGAGTTTTGCTCCGCATCAAAAAAGTCATCACGTGGGTATTATGCATTCATCTTCCAAGCTAGATGCTCAATGGCTTTTTTACATTTACACTGGGGCTACCCATCATATGACGAGCAATCCGGCTGCATTTGTCTCATCCTCGCCATACCAAGGCAAAAGTGTCGTCTTCACCGGTGACCACACCCTACTCTCTATTTCAGACATTGGTACGATCTCTTTATCATCTCGTTCTGGCAATGTTCTTCATCTCAATGATGCTATGTTGGTTCCTAAAGTCAGTCTTTCAAAAAATTAGTTCGGTTGGACAACTTTGTGATGATCGCCAAAGATATGCCATCTTTACTCTGACTTCCTCTGTGTTGTCAAGGATCTACACACGCATAATGTCATAGCTATAGGGTGCCGCCCGTAGCCAACCCATATATGCTTTAGACCTTGATTATCCTCTGATTTTTTTGTGGCTTCTTCATAACAAAGAGCTTCCTGATCTTTGGCAACTAAGGGCTTATAGAGGTCTTCTTGTTGGTTGTTAGGTCTTCGACTACATTGAACAAACTAGAACGCCTTCAATTGCTTCCTGCATCTGCTAGTTCTTCATTCTCTTCTTGGTTTAGCTGCCGGCTGGCCAAACACGGGCAGCAACACCTACAAATTCCAATCAGAAGATTGTTTCAATTCCATTAGCCCTTTTGCATTCTGATGTACGGGGCCCATCGCCTGTGCCTTCTCTCTCTGGTTATCGCATTCCTTTCTTAGAACTAATTCATAGGGGGTTAGTTCAAAGCTCGTTTATGGATGATGTATTTCGTTATAAAAAAAATAATTTATTAAGCACAAACCTTACTAGATAGGGGGTACTTCAGTGCTTTCGGCTTTTTAAAGCTATGGTTGAGAATTTCTTCTTTTGTCAAGTTTTGCACTAAGATTCAGGGGGGGAATCTGTCTCATCAGCTTTCTCTCAGTTTACAGCCACTCATGAAATTGATCATCAGTTCTCCTGCCCATATACCTCACAGCAAAATGGGGTCGCAGAAAAGAAAGGAAGCATAGACACATATCAGAGAAACGGCTCTTGCTCTGATGTTTGACAGCCGTGTCCCCCCCCCCCATCTAGTAAGGTAAGTGGCCCTATGTTAGTTGGGGGCCTTTTCCATCGCGGTCTTTATCATCAACCGCCTTCCTCTGTGCTTGGCGACATTACTCCATATCCTGTTTGGATCGCCACCTGATTATATTATGAAAGTCTTATACTTTTTTTTCTGCTATGCTCATATACCTGCCCAGCTACGTCAGAAGCTTGCACCTCGTGCAAACAGATGTTTTTTAAAGGGGCATGCCTCGGCTCAGAAAGGCTCTCGATGTTTTGATCCTTCTTCTCGTTCTCGCCGTCCCGGCATGTTACCTTCCATGAGCACGAGTTCTTCTACTCCCCCTTATTTTAGTAGGCGCCTATTGGATCAGCATCTTCTGGATCTTCTTCACCAGTGGTTTTTCCTGCGCCTCCCGTGCATCAGGGGGAGTCAGAGTCCCAAGGAAATCAGGCAGCCCTCTATTGAGCAGCCAGCACTTGCACCTCGCTCTTCTAATAATAAAGAGCAGCCTGCATCTTTATCATCTTCTAGTAACGACCAGTTGCCTACGGATTCTCCTTCATCCTCTATCGCAGCAGAGCCATCTCCATCTCTGTGCTTGTTGAATGGTTCTCCCCGGTCCTGCAGCAAAGGAAAAGTTCTTTCTCTAAATCGGGCCCGGGACATTCGACGAAAAAGGATGACCCGATGAAAGGCCCTTTTTCCCCAAAAAAAGGCCCGGATCCCCTATTTCTTTCTTTATAGGAAAATCTGCCCGCCCCGAGGAAAAATATGTGTCCAGAAACGCTATGTGAATAGGGTCTTTAAGCCCTCACCCAGCATCTAGTTCAATCAACATACGTTTCAAAAAGAATTTTTAAGCCTATAGCCATTTCAGCCTTACTCCCTACTCTCTCTTAAATAAAGCTATGAAAAAACTGGAGTAATGTGGAATTCTTTTTCCCATTCCTGTGAGCTGTAGAGTTTGTTATCCCTTATCATCCCCGGTATTCCTCCTCTCTATGAGATGCGGGATCGACCCCGCGAGCCCTTCCTGTTTCTACATCCTTTTGGATGACAAGGCATGCCTATCCATGTTTTATCCAGCCTTTGCTCCACTATCAACCACCGGAATGGTTATTTTGCCTGCCCCGCTTTCCTCTCCCGCGGCAAGAGCTCGTTCGCCAAGTCCTAACTCCCACTTTATCGTCGATGACGGCTCTCTTCGATGCTAGCAACCGCGTTTGACCCTTTTCCGCGCTTCTTTCAATTTCCTTACATTCTAGCTGAATGAGAGACTTTACCTTTACTTAGAGAGGGGCAGCAATCAATACTACGCTCTTCCGTGCTCGTAGGTTGACTTCCCTTATGCATCCAGCCGCTTCGCTAATGTGAATAGGTTATACAGAAAGGTGGGTTGGTTATATACTCTTATGCGCCTTCCTTCTTCGAACCTTTTGGTATGTATTGCCCCCTAACTATAGATCAGATCCACCAGACGAGAAACTCAATTCCGCACTGCTGCTGAGTCGTCGGACTTATCCACCAAGGGATTAGTGGAATTTCTTTGGATTGCGTTGGAGGAAATCTACCAAAGCTAGGCAGATAGATAGACTCCTTTCCCGCTGCTAAGGGAGAGCAAGAAACAAAAGAAAATTCTTGTTTTTTTATCAGCGCTTCCTTTTGGGTATGCAGGTACTAAGAGTCCTCTCACTACCAACCAGCAGACATCATCTGGCTGGGTCTTGCCGGTATCAACAACAAGAAAAAAACAACCAAATGGAAACAGCAACTAACTATGGCTCTTGGCCCAGACAACGTCCTAGGCGTAGGGGAGATCGGAGCAACAGGGAACGCCTAGACGACGTTTTTATTCCTGGGCTGCAGTAAGTAGATCGAGAGGTCGTTCCGCCCCTTGTCCCCGAATATGGGTAATATGTTCTCAAAAAAGGTTGCTCCAATCTGACCTAGCTGGCGAGCGATCCCAGTTCGCGGCAGAGAACAAGACAGCAAGCGAGCGTACCTTTGTTCGCTTCTTCTCCACCAAGCACGGAAGTTTAAGGATAACTGTTGGTCGGTGGCTACCTAAGGAAACTCCGATTCGATCCGCCCCCCCGGCTGGGAGGCATCTACCTCATCCCGATCACAAGGAGAGGTTCACCATGATGGGGGTACTTCTTTTTTTTTCCCTTCCAGAAAGAATTAAATACATAGGGGACCATCCTTTTGTTGCGGCATGCTCCTCAGATTTACGGATTTGCAGGGGGCCTCAGGCCCTACTTAGTTGACTGACAATGACAAAGGCTTGCGAAACTAAGTAGGGCCTTTTGAATTGAATCTTAAGTAGTCTATCAGTGGTGCGAAGCGGCTTTGCCCCTTTTCAGTAGGGGAGCGAAAGGTTAGACCTTAGAAAGTCAGCGAACAGCGGTTCTTCTATGTAGGTATGGCGTTCCCCCCTTGACTCTCCTAACGTCGAGCTAAGTGACTTCGTAACCTTTGCGTAGCGTAGTAGAATGAAGGCTAGGCACCGACGCTCTCTTATCTATTAGCCTAAGCGTCTTCGCTAACTCGCTCGCCTACTATACCCTACTATACAATACATTTGTAGGGTAGGCTAGGCTAACTCAGCCGCTGACTTCTACTAATGTAGGGCTAAGTAGCGCCTTTTCCTTTTTGAATAACCCATTCTCATTATCTTTCATAAGTAAAGTAGGCGAACCTATAGGTCCTTAGTAGGCGTTGACAAAGAAGAACAGCCGGTTAAAAAACAGCGAATCTTTTTATTTATATATTAAAGAATAATAAGAAATAATATCTAAATATAAATAAATATATATATATAGGCCAGCTTGACAAGCTACCCTTCCTCTTGATCTGAGGTGCGAAGAGAAACATCTCTTTTTTATGACTTCCACTTATGGATCCCGGCCCGAAAAAGTGACCGACCAAGGCCCTATTGATGAATGAAAGAAAGGGTTTATGAGCCCTAGCCCTGTAAGCCCACACCTGTGTAGAGTAGATCGTTCAACACCTGCGGCACAAACCCATTTTTGACCTATTGGTCCTAGTATCATAGGCGACCGAACGGCCGCCCCCTAATTACTAGACCAACCTGCTATAATAATTCCATAAACACCTAGCGAAGATATGGCAAACAAATAAAGTAGCCCTATGTTCGAATCTGACAATACCATACCATAATCAAAAGGTACAACGGCCCAAGCAACCAGACTTAACATAAATGTAGTCACTGGAGCCATTCTAAAAAGGGAGAAATTAGCACTACTTGGTGAAATAGGTTCTTTTAGAATCAATTTCAAACCATCTGCTAGAGGTTGTAACAATCCGAATGATCCCACTACATCAGGACCCTTTCGACGTTGCACAAAAGCCATTACTTTACGTTCAGCTAGCACTAAAAAGGCTACTCCTAGTAGAAGTGGTAGAATTATTCCAAGTATTTCAGCTGGAATAGCTATGTACGTTTTCGATTTTCTATTCACTCATGATCTGGCCTGGTCGACCCGATCATGATATTTCACTCATGATCTGGCCTGGTCGACCCAATCATGATATTGAAGGATGGGACCTTTTCTCGAAAAACTCCGGATCCAGAGAAGAGTTGAAGATGGTGCAACATCGAATCCTGTTACGTTACTTCGAATGGAATCTTAGCCCGCCTCACTTGCTTTCTTTACTGCATAAGGGCATAAGCGAAGTCAAGGGATTTCCTTCTAACTAGTGGCTGAGAGTAAGCAAGCTACCTTCATTCAACAGATTTGTGGTTGAGTTAATAACATGCTCTGGGTCGGGAATCTTTGCTCTTCTCTTTTGCATTTCCGCTGCCTGCGTTCTTCTTCGTGTCCGTCCGTATCGCAAAGCTGGTCGACGCCAGCTGTAATGGTTGAAAATAGGGGGCCAACCAAGACCCCTAATAAAGCTTTGTTCGATAAAGCAAACGATTCGTTCCGACAACTTCGGACCAGATTAACCCTTTTGAATTAGCCGATCTTACAAAATCGATCGGGCGGGCTGGTTGGGAAGGGGTGATTAGCGGAGAAAAGAATCGCTGAGAGATAGATTCTACTATTTAGTCAGGACGAATGAGTGGCTGTGCAGCATGCGGAGGAGGAGATTGACCCTTCCCCGAGTAAGTCCAGTCAGAAAGGGGAGGGCCCGCTGTCTAGACTGCATTTCGGGAGTTTGAACACCATCCCATTTCAACAAAAAAGACAACCCTGTCAAAGGTATCTAACCTTCCTTCCTTATGAGGGGAAATTAAATCCCGTTTTGTCTTTTTTGCATAAAAACCAGCCAGCCGGTAATATATATATATATTTAAAACCCGTTCTTCCTACTTTGAAAAGCGCATAGTTTCTCCTCCAAAAAAGACCTCTCCAGTCGGGGAACGCATGATAAATTAACCTAAACCAAGTATTGAGCGGATCCCACGTTAGCCCCAAGACGTTGGTCTCTAACTAGAAAAGTAAATGCTTGAGCTTGAGTGAGAAGGGCCTCCTCCCCCCGCAGGTATTTTGCCTGTATGGTGTTTACCGGGTGGGACCCTCGATCCAGAAGGTATGCCACTATCAGCTACTATCTATACATGTCTGCCTCCCTTGAAAGCTCAAGGTGCTGCGACTCTCACCGGTAAGTTGCGTCGGATCAACATCGGGATTAGAATCAACTGCAAAAGCTACTAAGTCAACGCCTATTTGCTCTGGATCTACTGGCCCGGACGCTTGAATCTATTCCACCGCAAACAACCGAATATACTACTGCAGGATCTTCCGCTGCTTCTGTTGTTATTGCTCCCACCTGTCACTACGCCACCTCCGCAGCTGGGACTGGAACTGCTTCCGCATCTGGTACTCCCCAACATTTGCTATCTATCCTTAGAAGTAGGGCGAGTGTCTAAAGACCGGGTTATCTCTCTGAATCAGGTTATTCACTGGGCTGTTAAGCCATCGAGTCTTCTAGGGTTGATCGACCCGTTTCAAGAGGATTCATCCAAGACTGACGATCTCGTTAATTCTAAGGAGGAGCCCATTCTATAAGGAAGATGAGAGGAAGGCAGGCTTTAAGGCATATATAGTTGGCTGGTTATTTGTCTTTCCCATCCCTGTACTGCAGGTGCCCGGAATTCATGGATTCTCTGGTAGAGGGGAGTCGAGGTGGAATTCTTTTGTGGGCTGGCTTAAAAGAAGCCCCCAATAGCAGTAGGAGTAGCTACTTGTTTCATGGCTTTAATTTGAGCTCTTCAGATCCTGAATCTCCATAAATGGGTATGACTGGTTAAGGTGACCGGCTTTGTGCGGCAACCGCAAGTTAAGGTACTCTGGATTTGTTATAGCGCCACCATTTCACAATATACATTGTCCGGGAAAGCTTGTTTTTGGATTGCAGTTTTATCCTACTGACGCTCTTCTATGAAAGTTGAGGCTTTACTTTAACTGGTCTGTTAAAGTCTCCTTGCTAAGGCCTTTTTTTCATATCCCTAGCTCGGAGGGTTACTCGAATCTTTCGTTTTTGTACTCTACTCGTTCCTTGAAGGTCCAATTAATTAATAGTAATTGGAGGACGGTTAGTGTCTGTTCTGCATGACTCTGGAACGTTATAGCTAAGGAGCGGATTTCAGGGTCCCTTGACTTGCCAAACGGTTTCCAGTATGCCTATAGAGTCAGTCTTTACACACATGATAGTGGCAGCCAGGTTATCGACGATTCTACAATAGGCGGCCGCTGGAAAACCCGACTTAGCGAATCACTTCCAGGCTGGCATTAAATCTATCTCGTGCCAGTGGCTCTTGTGCGCCTCATTTATGCTGGTGGCATACCGTATTGTGCTGAACACTCACAAAAGCCGTGGCCTTCCGCTATGTTAGACCCTCCCCTAGAAGTACAATGGTTGGTCCCTCCGGAACTGGTAATCTCCGTTTGACTTGAAAGGAGCCTTGTTCAGCAGGTGCGCTGCAAGTATTCTTTCACAAGTTTGACGCTAGTCGTACCTCCCAGCCCCCTTAGCTACTTGTACTAAAAAACTAGGGCGCTATACGGAAGTTCGTGCCTGCTTATCCCGGCTACAATAACTATCGAACAACGATCCATCTGAAGAATGGCGCTCGTATATCCCTAGGCGTGGGTCTGTACTTTCCCCTATTAGAGAAGGGCGGGGTTTGGAACCCTCAAGCAAGACATGATCCACATAATAAGACATCATAGCGCCTAGGGATACAGGTACGGTTCATCGCGTTACTTATCCAAGCGTGTTGCCGGATAGTCGGATATGCCGTACTCTGATTTTTATGAGGTTAGGAACCATTTGCTGTTACCCGCATTGCTCATTATTAGGTAACGCATTCCCGTTTATCGATTTTAAGGTTAGGGTGACACGTTGTCGCTTTCGCTTTAATAATGAATGATATGGAGTCATGCAAGGAGCGCGCTTTACTAATATAATAGAAAGGGGCTTTCACCATCTATTTTTGCCCGAACTCTTCCTGAGTTTCCCTCCTAGCGAACGGGGAAAGCTTATCCCTCACTCGCATTCGCCTAATCGAGCAGAACGCCACTCGGCGATCATCCTACAACAGGTCCCGCCTATAGTTATAGTGTCGAACACACATAAGTATAGGTTTTGTTGTCCTTACGACGGTTGTCAAAGACCGGATCTTTGCACTTCGCTACCCTATCCGAGTATGTGCTTAGTGCAACGCCTCATAGAACAATGAAGTAATGTATCCATACGAGCTCCGGCCCTCAGCAGCTCGAATAAAAAAGAAACTTGTTAATTTATGTTACCTGTTGTGGACCTTCAACGTTTCACCTTTCATAGATCTGGGAAAGGCTGTTTTGGTTTGGGAAGTGACGTTGAGGCTGGGCACGTGCGATAAGTAATAATAAAGAAAGCAAAGGGAAATCGGAGGATTTAGAGCAGGGAACAATGGGCATCCCTGCCTGGAAAACAAACAGTAGAGTGACGCGAAGGACCTCTAGCAACTCTACTACTGCCTTTCCCACCAAAAAGCTAACCCAACCGAAGGAAATTACATAAGGTCTGGAAAGGGCTGTAAAGAAATGGATTCCTTCCTCCCTTTCTTCCCCTGTTCCGGAGATAGATATAGCCCTCTCGAAACCTAGCTGTTAGAGTTTCATTTTGGGGTAATAAAAAACGGAATCCCCGAATGGGTACTTGAACCCTTCTCCTGCAAAGTATAGAACAACTAAGGGTACTGGTCCTGCTCGCTTTGGTTCTGCTCCTGTAGTGACCAAGAAGCAGGAGCTTGAGCTCAACCAGCCATTGAGAATCACTTTTTTGGTTCCCAATCGGGATGGAGATTCCGGTCCGGTGCTGGGGACACCTTCTTCATGATCTAGGGGTCAAATGTAGCCTGCGCTAAGCAGGGAGAGCTCCTCTTTGGTTCCATCTGTCCACATTCTTCCCTTCCATCCAGGGGAATTCGGGCTTGATTGTTCCGTGTAGTCGATTCGCTCAGTACCCTCCATGAACAGAGTCCATGAGCTCGGGAAGAGAAGTAGGGCCTTCGGTCAACCAAGAGAGGTCCAGCCCTTCCGGATCATTCAGAATTCGTTGCGTTCTTCTTTCGAGCTGATCAGTCAGCTTCCAGCCACCCAACCAATCCTGTTGATCCTGACCTACAGAAAGGGGTGAATGAGGTAAGAGAAGCCCTCGTCCGTGTTTCGGTGACCAGGAGAGTCAGCCGGAGATAGGTCTGTGCTTTCGTCAGGGGGTAGCTCGTCAGTACCAGGTGTTGATGAGTCATCCAAAAGAGAGGGGCTCTGAGGACCAGTTTGACATCTCATTCAAGAGAGAGTGAGTCATCCATCCAATTCCTATGTTCACAGAGGGGCCCGAAAAAAAAGAGAGTGAGTGAAAATGATGCACTACACGGACGCCATTTGGATTTGGACCCTACGAAAGCAAGCCCCGAGCTGGTCCGTACCAACCAAGAAGATTGGCTTCATTTGCCATGTTGAGGGCTCAGAAGAAGCTCATGTTGGAAAGCAAGCATGTGCAAGAACCAATCAGGATAAAAATCCGGAGGTCTTCCTGGATGGATTGACCTACGACTCATTTACTCAGGCCCTTTCTCACGGACTTCTTCCTTCATTCGGAGAAGTAAGAAGGAATGGAACCAGAGGAAAGTCGTATGCAGAAGAGAAGTGCAAAATGGGCAAAGACGAAGACTTTGGAAGCGAAAGATGCACCGATTGATGCTCTTCCAGCCCAGCTGCTGTTTATTGAGCTCAAAGTGGATGAGAGAGAGGCTTTTCTATGCTCTCTATGCTATGGTCTTCTCAATTGCCTAGTCTCGGTTCAAAGACAGTGGAAGGATCCATCCATCAGCCTTTCTATCTCCACAGCGCTGACCCGCACTTTCCACCTAGTTCACCGACCTCACGAGTCTGATTTGGCTCTATATTGTCCACCAAGGAAACTCCAAACAACTCCACTGCGACTGAGCGATCTCATCGATCTGACCTTCCTACTCGGTATGGAAGGACTCTTGACTGACTCTGAGACTCAGTCTTCTGACTTGGATTGGCATACTGGGGTCAATTCCACCCTATCCTCTTGAAGCACCCTGCTTCCTTTACGTACAGCTAAGGTTTGAATTCCTAACTCATCAAATCAAGTAGACAGACTTCTAGGTGACGTGGCCCTTTCCTGACATCATCACACCGGGGATCCGCTTTCAAAAACAAAAAAGAAAGGAAATAGAAGCAGCCTTACTCTCATCTTTTTGTAGAAATCTCTATGAGCTGAATGATGTCACTCGAGTGTTGAGCTTTCAAAGGCTTTTTCAAGATCATCCAAGGCTTTCCATTCTGCAAGGCGTATAGAGCCCGCTTTTCTTCTTCGATGAGCAAGCTCTGGTGGATTTCCACGCCTTTCCAAGGAAGAATTCCCACTTCAAAGAGGTGGGACTCTCCTTCCTCACCCCGGTGGTGAGCTAGGAGGGAAGGAACATTCCATGCATGGAATGATAGAACAGAACGGCCGACAGCTACTTGGGTTAGGCGGCTCAGTGAGACAGGGAAGGGCGAACGAAGTGGTAGTCAACTTCTATGTGCTTAGAGCGGGCATGGAACACAGGATTGGCCGCCAAGTGTGTAGCGCTTGCATTATCACAGTGCAGGATAAATTGATAGCGAAATGGCACCGCTAGATCGCGTAGCAAGTAAGAAAGCCATAACAGTTCAGAGGTAGTAAGGGCGAGTGCCTTGTACTCTGCTTCGGCACTAGACCTGGAAAGAGTCGGTTACTTTTTGGAAACCCTAGTCAGTAGGTTTTTTCCGAGAAATACGCAGAAGCCAGTAGTGGACCGTCTGCTATCGGGGCAGCCAGCCCAGTCGGCATCGGAGAATGCAAAGAAGGTGGTTAACGGTCCCGGAGTGATGGTTAGGCCAAGGCCAAGAGAACCCTTCAGATACCGTAAAATGCGTTTTACAGCCTGGGGATGTACGGTGGTGAGAGCGTGCATGAACTGACAAACTTGATTGACGGCATAGCAAATGTCAGGTCTGGTGAGAGTGAGGTACTGAAGGGCAACAACAAGACTACGATATTCTGTTGCATCAGAGAGAGGAGCACCATCGTATGCAGAGAGCTTTGAGCCAGACGCAAGGGGTGTGGGACACGGCTTGGAGTCTTGCATATGAGTGCGAGTATGCGGATCCAAGGTGTATTTAGTCTGAGTCAAGACTAGAGCAGTCGATGTACGTTTGGCTTCGATTCCCAAGAAGAAATGAAGATCACCAAGATCTTTCATGGCGAAGTGCGTACCCAGTCGCTGAATGAAAGAAAGGAGACGAGAGGAGACTGAGGCAGGACGGTAGTCCTGAGAAAGATCCTGCAGCGAACTGCTCTGTGGCTGGACAGGAGAGAGGTCAACAGCGGCAAGGATAGGAGACTGACCCATATACGTGCGAGGTTTGGAACCCAACAAGCGAGAAACTTGACTTAGTTTAGGAACTCGTCCATCCACGGGACACCTTTCGTAGTGAGGGAACTCCTCTGTTTTTAGCTTGACGAGCTACTTTAGTTTCCGAAAAACGCATAAACCCCGGGATTTTCGTAAAAGAGGGACGAGTGGTAGGAGCCGACAAACAAATAGTAGCGCCGGTTCAGTGAAGTCAAGTCTTTACGTCTATAGGGGCTCCCTGACGATCCCGAACCTTCCAAAAGTGAGGGGTATGTGTTGTTTCTTGGCACTCTCTTTCTTTGTTATGCCAACCTAATAAAAAGAGATAGGGATACGGGGTTTGACTTGAAAACAAACAAACTGCCCCCCTCTTAAATTAAAGGCGGATAGGGCACTTTTTGCCCTCCTTAACTTAAGTCCAGGATACGAAAAAAATGCCTCCCCCCTAAAAAGAGCGATTGAGAGTGGATTTCAGGTTCGATAGTGTCGAGAAGGTATTCGCCACCGGTGACCGTACTCTCGTAAAAGCCCCATTGGGTGGTGGTTCCTCTCTTTTCTCTTGAACCTCGAACAAAAAATCGATCTCGCCATCAGCTCGACTAAGAGTTCCGAATCGAAAAAGTAAACTGAACTTGACTTAAGACGAAGGAACCGAGTGCCAAAAAAAAACCGGTTTCTTAAGGCTTCAAACTACTAGTCATTAAGACTACTATGAAAGAAAAGTCAGGAAGTCCTTTTCTTGACTTGGCCTGCGTGCATTATACCTACACCCCTTTTTAAGAACTGGATTTCAATCTCAACAAAGAAATGAAAGCATAACTCTTTGCTTGTTGTCCTCTTACTCTTTTAGCCTGCCTTGTGGAGGTCTCTCGGGTGTCTACGGCGGATCCGATCAGTCTCGTGATGAAGAGAAAGATTTTCCGATCTTCCACTAAGAAAGGTATCGTCACGACAACGAAATTTGCCCGGTAAACTACTCCGGGGCTCCCCATGGTTTAGTTAGTAAAAGGGAGGGGGGATTTGCTCTTCATCCGGGGGTCATTTCATTCATTATGAACTAAAAAGTGTAAGGCTGATTAGTGAGGTCTTAAAAACTTCATACAATGAATGATCGGCCATTCAATTTGTGCTTTCCGCAAGTAGGCGACGCGAATCTATGGTTTCAATCGGATACCAATTGCTTGGATGCGTTTGAAAGCCTCGAGATGACTTGCAGAAAAAATGCTTTCTAGGTTTTTCTTGTGTCTCCGTAACAAATGGTCCATTTATTGATGGGCGAACGACGGGGATTGAACCCGCGCGTGGTGGATTCACAATCCACTGCCTTGATCCACTTGGCTACATCCGCCCCTACCCCCGCACAGGTTTAAGTTAAGTCTCTATCTACGATCAGATCCTTTCTGAACCCCCCTATGACCGCTATCAAAGAAAAGCTTTTTCCTATACTATAGTTGCAAGTCTATTGTTGTGTTTTGGAATTAGGGGAAGCAAAGCTTCAACAAGTAGATCCTGGCAAAGCTTCAAACAAAGAGGTTGGGCTGTTCACTTCATTGATTTGACTTCACTTTACTTAAGATTAAAGAGAGGGCCCGGGCGGGCAGTGAAGGCTCGTTTAGTAGACAGCAAGCTACGGCTTTGACGAGCAGCAAGCACCTACTTTTTTATGGGATATTTAAAGAAGCCCCTTTCTACAAACCTTTCTTATAAAAGGGAAGCTCGATGAGCTTTCTTCGCATGCTTGAGCGCATCTTTCCCCTTTCTCTTAGTAAAGCCTAAATGTCCTTATTGAAAACTAAAGCGCTAACGAGCAAGAAAAGGCCCCTTACTATAGATAGGCTAAGGCGCCTTTACTAATATTATATTATAATATAAGGCGCTTCTTTCTCAAAAGTTTCTCGCTTGTTGCTTTAGAAAGATTGCAGGGGCGCTACCGCGCCCTTCCTTCAGCTGGCTCCGCCCTATCTATTCATCTCTTTTTTCAAATGGATCTTTTTTAGGGATCTCTTGTTCATAGATCTTGAAACCAGATCAATATCCATTTCTCAATATATCTCTCTATCGATAGAAAGATAGAGAGATATATCTGGATCTATCTCCATATCTAAGGAAGAACCAACACTTAAAGGGCGTAACCAACGGAAGGTTCTCACCCTGTCCCCGACATTGTTCTCCGACGATGCCCCCTGGGCGAAAGGGGCCACCATTCTCTTTCTTTCTTCAATCGTTCCGATCAGGACAAGTGGGTTGGTTCGTTTCGTCCTTCTATCTACGCAATTCTCTGTCTTCGTTCGTGATCATGTTGGGCGAAAGGTGGTTGTAGAGGAGCGGCTGTGAAACGGCGATTCCCCCCTTTCCATTGAAGTAGGGAGGGCCTCCTTCCCCACCATTCCGGCCTATTATTGATAGGGATTTTACCGATGCTGAAGGTAGCTTGCTTACCAAGCCACCCACTGGAGAAGCGAGTCGCCAGAAAGAAGCGACGAGGAAGCGAAGCTGTCTACGAAGCTTTGCTCCCCCCGCCCCCCCCTGTAGTCGTAGTACTCGGCTCGTCGCTACTTTGATTCAAAAGGTAACCGACGGTTCCCGACTTTCTCCGGTTTCCGCAACCGCAACCATTTGTCACTCCGATTACTTCATCCATAAACCCTTTTTTTTTTTTTCAATAGCGGTACGCTCTAAAAAAAAGTCAAGGATAAGCTTGCATTCCAGAAGCGGTAGCTTCCCGCCTCCTTCATTCCTACTGCCTCCTTCGGTGAGAAGTTCCCTTCCCTTTTCTAAAATGCCTGTGCCTCAGCAAATGTACAAAGTGGACCGCTCTTTGGCTGATCCTCTTCTTCCCGTTCGGGTTGCCCCAGAAGTCAAGTAAGAAGGAATGGAACCCACTGGAGAGTCGTCTGCAGTTCACACTTGGGCAAAGACGACTGACTTTAGAAGCGGAACACGAACCGATTTCCGCTATTCCGGGTTCTTATTGAGCGTAGCGAAATCAAGGTTTATGATAAAGTCAGCGAAGTTTCTATGGTGTTCTACCTTTGCGTAGTCTCGGCCCACAGCGGAAGGCTCCGCACCTGAGCCTCGTTAGACTCAGCGGAAGTGTAAGGTGTAAGTGAAGAGAATAGAAGAAAGAGATGAAGTCCGTCCCTTAGCCTAGTCTATATCTACAGCTGACGCAACTCCGTACCGACGCCTCACTACTACTTAATTAAATTAATTAACGGCTAAGCGATTTCATAACCCGAGCTTTCCTTAACCAGCTGACCTTACTTCGTAACCTTAGCCTCCCTTTCTTTATAGTTCGACTAAGTGACTCCTTAACGTACTTTCTTTCTGACTTTAGCATAGGCCTTCGCCACTTGGGCGCATCGCCCCTATTTTCTTTTTTTAATTAGAAAGAACGGGGCCTTACTTATTCTATTCTGTTTAGGGGGGATGAAAGACAAAGAAAGGGATCAGGGGGCTTTATGATCGGAGAAAGGGGAGGGGGGACGACCCGCCGAATTCACATCAGAAATCGACAACATGAACACAAACGAAATCTTGAATTGCGTATAGAAACAAAACGAACCACTTCTATTCTCGGAGCCGAGGTATATGAAGAATGGCTTTTTGGTCCCTTTCGTCCAGTGGTTAGGACATCGTCTTTTCATGTCGAAGACACGGGTTCGATTCCCGTAAGGGATAGGTACTCATTCCCGGCCGCTTTCAGTTAGTGTTCATTGCTGAGTGATCGCTCGCTATTTTTTGGCTGGAAAAGGTGATCCGGAAGCTTCCTCTCTCCCAGCAAGCAAGACGAGATCACCACTTCTCTCAGTAATGGACTCCCTTGAATTCTTCCTTAGCCTTAGAAGTCCTTTCATAGATTGTCGAACCTCCGATAGAAAGAATCTCCATGCATGCGTTCTCTCTCTCCTCCCCTCAGCCATACATCTCTTTTTCCCCCCCCCCCCCTTTTTGCCGTTTTTGTTGGCATTGAGCCCCACCTTAGGTTAGGTGCTGAGTGGTGTCCTCCCCTCCCTAATACCTAAAAAAAAGTTCCGTCTATGGAGCCTAAAGCTTAAACCATGGCATGGCAGCACCATCCCCGGCTACATTTCTTTTTTCTTTTGTTTCCAAATCAACCAACATTTGTTTTTTTGTTTTAAAACATTTCTGGTCTTTCAACGGCATTGGCTCTTGGAAGATAAATTCGGTTAAAGAAACATAGATTATATATATATATAATCCTGACCTGACCGCTCGAGTTCTCTGGAGTCTGTGGCAGCCTGTCTCGGGTGAGGTCTGAGGTCAAGGTCTTGCCTGGTTGGTGTACTAGGGCGAGGCGAATCCCAACCCCTTCGTTAGCTAGTTTAGCTTTCCCTCTTTTTAATCTATATCAGATTCTCCATTACTTCTTCGCCAATACCTTTTAGCTTTCCTTTAGCTGCGACTTTTTCCCAGTCCACGCCAAATCAGAGTAGTCCGTGTGCCCGCTCCGTCCTTCTTTGACGAAATGGATGATTTAGGGGAAGGAGGGACTTCGCGAAAGATGGTCGTCCGTCTGTGCGCGAGGAGGGTCTTAGTCCTTTTTCCTTCCATTGCTTGGCTAGGTTCGCTTTGCAAGGAAGGGAAGGCATCCGTGCAGGTAGTTCAAGGCTGAGGTCAAGCTATGGGCACAAGGAGGTAAGGTATAGTAAGTTCCTTCTTCGTCTTTTGCTTGTCATTGGATTGGAAGCCGCAGGCGATGCCTTCTTGCTTGTGTAGTTGGCCTTGCCTGCTTAGTGCGGAAGTGCGTAAAGTAGGCTCCGCTTCTTTGGTTGATAAAGATCTTGTAGTAGCCGAAGGTAGTCCGCTTGTTAGATTGAATTGAATCTTATATAACCTACGGTAGCTTAAGAGACTTTCTCAATAGTATAAGTGGACCTCTCAAAGGTATAAGTATACAATAGTCTTGCTGGTTCGGTCTTTTTATTTTTTTTTTTTATATGCCCACATTGAATACTTCAAAATTCCAGTTCATGGCTTCGTATGTACTGAAGTGACTGTAGGTCCATTCAGATGCTGCTCCAAGAGAGCTTTATTTGGCCTTTGTATGACCGTCTTCCTCTTCCCTTCCTGTCTATCTCCTTCGGTCAGGTAGTTCTGCTTCCGGTGCCGGAGGAAGGATAGAAGGGTAGTTTCAGAGTTCGAGATGTCTGAGCTTGGAGGTTCCGCTTCTCTAATGTTATAATAAAGCTGCCCAGACCTTGCCTTGCGTCTGCCTTTGCTGGCTAGATGCGTAAGTGAAGGTTCACGCTTGGGCCCTTGACGAGTACTTTGATTTTAGTTAGACCATAGGCGCTAAGCTAAAGGGCGGTAAGCCATGAAAGTTCTAGCTAAAGTGCGATATCCGCCGTTCTTTTGCGCTAAAGCAAGAGAAGTTTAGGTAGAAGTACAGTACGTCGCTTCTTTCTTTTTCATATCTGCTGTCCCAGCTGAGTTCCGCTATCAACTAATTATAGTCGCATAGCAAGCGATGTAATAAATCACTGAGATCTTTTTAATTTAAAGTAAATCATAGAAAAATTAAGGAGGAGCGCAACGCGCCAACCGAAGCAGAAAGCGCGTTGCAGTAATGAAGAAAAGAATGAGATTGGTTCGGTCTTAAGTCTTTGGGTGAATTTATTTAGGTATCGAAGTTTTAGTTATTGCCATCCCTTGCTTGGCAGCAGTGGGCTTGGTAGTAGCATAGGCGGGTCCTCGGGCAGTTTTTTCAGGGCGTAGGGATCACTGTCTCACTGTGGTACCCGAAAACTTTCTATGCCCACATTGAATAGTTTTAAAGCGCTGTTTAGTGACTTTCATGTCTTCTGCTACTTTAGGAAGATTCTGAAAGTCTTTTATGCCCTCTTTTAGGCGTCTAGACGCCTTCCCCCAATTCTAGGATGCGTAATAGCTCTAGTAAGTCCGTAGCTGGATCAGGATGCGGAGTTTGAGCTGCGGGGTGAGGGAGAGATGGCTATGTCTATCCCATCCCTTCTTTGGTTCAGTCTTTGGTAGTAGGTGCGATATTGAAGGAGTTCAGGGCTAAGGGCTGGAGCTTTATTCCCACTCCCAGTAGTCTGTCTTCAGTAGTTCGCTTGGAAAGTAGTCTTTCGTAAGCAGGAGCGTAGCGCTTCGCAGGTGAAGGTGCAGGATGTGCTTCTTCCCTTTATAGCGGCTTCTGTCATTTTCACATAAATGTTGTAAGAAATCCTATCTCCCCATATCTCTACTTCTGCTAACGAACGCTAGAATTGGGATATCGAGAAAGAGGGTAGACCATAGAGGGTTCAACAAAGAAAAGCAAGAAAACGTAAGCCCGGTTGGGCTTACGTTTTTCAACTGCATCGTACCGTACTATGGAAGGGGTCCGTACCTCCTTTAGATAGATAGAGCCCCCGTGCTCCTAATGTAGAGCTAGAACTACTGCTACCGTGGAATCCGCGATCACACATGAGTACCTCGCCTTCCAAAAAAAGCGGCTGCTAATTGGCACTAATGCTAATGGGGACCATCGATCAAGAAGGACTTCGGAGACTGCCATCGAATTGAGAAAGAGATATATATATATAAAAAGAGGGCCAACTCTTCTAGTTGCGCCTCTAACCTTACTACGCTACCCAACCAGCTGATAAAAGGTCGAATTCCGCAGGGCTGCAGGCACGAAATGCCGATCAAATCCGTTAAAGGAAGCCTAATCAAAGCAAGCAAACAAGAAGATCTGACTGAGTTGATGATGGACCGGATCTCGAAAGGCGAGAGGCTTTCATAAAGACGTATGAGAAAGGGAGGGTCGAGAGAGGCTTATTGCACGATCCACCCAACTCCGCTAAGCTAATAAATGTTGCATAAGAGAGTGGGAGGCCGGCCCCTGCCCATCTGGGGGTGCCCACCCATTTAGGAACATATGCAAAGGGGTAAAGAGAGAAGTCAATGGAGAACTACCAAATCCAATGACTTTGATTTGTTCGTACCATTCTGTCATCGATCACAGCTGGGTCGGTTGGTGAGTCACCCCAAAAAAAGCATCGAGAAAGGTCAAGCATATATGTTTTATGAAATGATCAGCGGTCTCATTTATACCCTGCATCGTGTTCGTGTGTGTTTATTGAGCTTTCTTCACTTCAGCGCCATGCGCTTTGCTTCGCTTTATAGAAGAGAGAGACCGTTGCCTTGAGAGTGAAAAGCAAGCGCAAGCGATAGAAAGGATAGTCCCTCGCGCGTTCGCGCGAACTACTAGAAAATGGTGAGATCATTAGTGAAAGAAGGACCAACGACGATCCTATCCTAAAGGAGAAGGAGGAGTAGGAGGAGTCAGTCTTCTTTGAAGATCGAGGATAAAATAGGAAAATTATGCCATTCGGAAGAAGTCTTCTACAGAGGGAAAGCCTGTTACGAGTAAGTGGAGAGGAAAGATCTCCAGAGATTCTTATCTCATTCCATTCCAGTGGCTCGACCAGTAACCAATGGCGAAAACTAAAAAATCCATGGTTTCCCGGCAGAACCCCATTTCGCCCAAGTTGTTGCGAAACCGGAAAAAAGAAGCGGTTTTTCGCACAGCTTGCTCATAGTGCAGGTCCCACTTGTATATCGTATTTGGCCGAAGAAGCATCGGACAGGTTGGAGTTATTACCTTCTTGGGACTCCATGGACCAAGATCTGCTTTCATTATATGGGCAATACCGATCTACTTTAGTAGATCATATGGATGTAGAAAAAGCTTCTGATTTTGATGAATTGGAAACATCTCTTTTCCATTTCTATTTACCTAGTTCATATCTTTGTTTCGTGTGTTCCCGGGAGGAATTAGATCTCTTCAATCTCGGGATACCACCTAAATAACTGCGGCCAGAGAGTCAAATAGGTCGGGAAGAAAGAGTCTGAGGTTGGGTCGGACGACATACATCTTGGTTGGTTCCACCTCTTTGCAGGGTGATGACACCTGTAGCTGTAAAGCGCGGATGACCATCTCTTCGAGCAGGGATATGGGGTTGGGCCCATAGAAGTTTAAAAGCGCATTAATCAGGCTGTGATGTGAAGGTCACAGGGGCTATGAGACCCGATTAAGCGTAGGAATTCGTGCTGGAAGCCCTAGTAGTAAGCAGAAAATGAAAAGTAGCCCCATTCTTCATAAGCTCAAGATAGCCAAGATGGATGGAGTAGGGCTAGTCTAAGACAAGACAGACCGATCTCTATTCTCCTGCTCGCGTTTACAAGGTTTCCCACTCACTCTATTGAGTTATAGCCCTTGTTGGGTTCTGCAAGGAAGCATCTCGATAGGTCCGCAACCAGTGCTGTGGTTGATGCCCCACCCGAGCTCTAGTTCCATACTCGATTTGCCGGTTCTTCGTCCGAGCGGCCCCCTGAGGATGCGGGAAGCCAATGATAGGAGTGGTTAACTGGACTCTTCTTCGAAGGATTTCAACCTTTATGCCCTATCCGTGGCGACGCCTAAGCCGCTTTAGTAGGGACGGACTGAAAGACCCCATCATAGCACAATAGTAAGAGGAAGGGGAACGATCGGCCAATCTATACCGTATGGAAACAGGAACAAGAGAAGAACGAAGCCCTACATCGCTG
>CM017579.2:20658722-20666222 GCA_007844105.2 Rhamnella rubrinervis | reverse complement strand
AAGAAGAGAGACTTGTTCTTGCTCTCTCCATTCAGGAAGACGGAAATCGCCGGTTGGGCTGGTCCAACCAAGAAAGACATGGGAATTTTTTTCATTGCTGGGGCTAAGTAAAGCTTGAGTCGAGTTAAGTAAAGACTGGCTACCTATAAAAATATCCCACTGCACACTTTCTATATATCCGCTTTCATTATTGGCTTATGAAAATTTGAAAAAAAAAATAAAAAGAAAAATTTGTGTACAATTCGTTTACGTTATTACATTCGGTCGATCCTAGCAACGAGCTTCATGTTGGTAGAGAGGGGCGCTTTGTTTCCTTAGCTACTTATCCACGTTTTTTCCAGTTACACTAACGAAATCGCGACTTCCTGAAGAATGTGAACTTTTATATAGAATCTATAGAATAGAACAGCATATTTGGTGAAACAAAGAGCGATTCGGTCAGAAGCAGCTACCACACACTCAATCCGATGAACAAGCACATAAGCAAGACGAATCGATTTATCTTTCCGTATTAAAAAAAAGGCTAAAGCGCATACATATAGAGAGGCGCAAATGACAGATGCGCCAAAAAAAAATTATATATAATACTTACCAGAATCCGCCGGCGGTATTTGATTGAAATAGTGTGGTACGAATTACTTTCTTTAATTATATACCTCTCTTAATAAGAAGAATACGTTCTAGTAACTTCTAACTTTATTCAATCAACTGCCTTGAATGCAATGCCTTCCCGATTTTGAAAACGAACTAGAAATAAATGGGTTTACCTATCTAGTGTAATATCCTGACTATACCCTAATCTCCACCCATCCTTTGCCTTGCCACCGCTTCCTCAAAGACCAAGACCAAGTATTACCAATTCCCATCGAGAAAGTAAGCAATCTCCACTGGAGCGGGAATAGCACTCAAAGTCACCGTCAACAGGCTCTCCAACTCGTTCGTACCGTTCGTAACCTCGTTGGCTTGGATTCGTCTCCGTCCCAATTCTCTTCCCTTCGCGTACTCGTATGTCCTTTTCCCACTCCCCTCGCTCTACTAATTGGTATGATGACCAGTAAGAGGAAGCAACATAGTCATATTAGCCGGGGCACCCTAAACCGGCAACAGCAAGACCACCCAAAGCAATAGGAATAGAGAACGGGACTCGATTGAACGTATCAATATACATTTCCTTTCCGTCAACTAAAGTCTGTTCGTTTCCTCCGTCAAAATGAAATGGCAATAACTCATCTCGGGCAAGAACCCTTAAGGGGGGCAATAACTCGTTTCGTCGATCAAGAAATTCAACACTGGAGTGCAGCGCAGGGCTTCCACTCAAAGAGGAAGCCCCAGCGGAACGGTCAACTAAGAGTGAACATTTAGAATTGACTAAAGAAGCTAAAGGGGAACAGTCTTATCTTAAGAGTGGGTCGAATGAACGTGAACGAGTTGGTCGACTTGCTAATCGGCTTGATCGAGTAGGGCGATTGTTCGACTAGGTCCTATCGGCTTGACCTCTTTTCGTCGGTAAATCACTCTTTGTCGTCTGTCAAATAATCTATATACTTACTGGAGTGACCGAAGTGCTTCCTGAAACAAGCACGAGGGAACGGTCAGGAAAGAACTCGTATCGGGAGAGGAGTAGGAGACACCCCGTATGAGCTTTTGTAGGAGCAAGCAGACCGAGTTTCAGACCTAGGATAGGAGTCCTTATTTATTGACCTTGAAGTTTCGGCATACAAGTAAGCACGAACATGAATAGGAGCAGGCAATGGAATTGTATCACAATCGGAATATGTTGAATAGGCGTAATAGCCCGTCTGCCAGCTATTGGAATAGGCCACCCGTCTTAGCCACCTTATTTGAAGGAGCAAGCCAACAAGTCCAACCGGATCTTCTTTCTCTGGTTTCAAAACCCCAACCGGTAACCAAAACAAGCAAGCCAGCTTCGGTAGTGGTAGTAGCTTCAAAGGAATGGGTAGTATGTCTTGAATAGGAAAGCATTCAAAATGTATGAACTCAACCCATGTTCAAGAGCTTGAACAATGAAGTGAAAGGCTTCACTTTAGAGTTCGATCTGGTTTTCATCATTGTCGACAGAAAAGAAAGAAGGGAGTGTTTTAATTTCCTTTGTTTGTCGACCTCTCCTATTATTTGTCCTTCAAGCTCTGGACGGAAACGTCTCGGCGGCTGTTTGACTGGCTTATGCTTTGGATCAATTGCCAGGTAATGGACAGCGATTTGAGGGTCGAGTCCAGGAGCTAAGACAGAGAAAGATTTGCTTTCTGTTTTTTGCGGGTGGAGGAGTCGATACATCTATGCGGAGTTGAACCGATAGCGCGTGCCTTACCGGGCGCGGTTCTTCTGAGATCTCCCCCGCCAGATGTTTTCCATGCACTCGCCCTTAGCTATGTCGGTTCGTTGGATTAGTATGCCCCCTCGGCCTTCTCCTTCTGCCAAAAGTCTTGGAAGCTTGAATGGTAGGGTCCGGACTTAAGTGCGAGCGAGCCATGTTTGCCCCTCGCAGCTCAACCATCTTTTTTCGGCTTTATTGAGAGAATAGGGGCGGTGGGAGAGAGCTCGGTTGCTTTATGGCGTTGCGCATACCGGGCGGCTCAATCTTATCGATTTCAGCAGTGTCCATCGCTCCCTCCAGCTGGCTATTATGGTTAATGGATTGGGGATAAAAGGCCAATGCACCCTTAGAGGTGAGGTTTGGGAACGACCCAGACCTATTGATTGCCCCTCCCGCCTCGGGAGCATGCACAGGAATCCCGGACATTGAGGGGGAGGGGTGGTACCCACCATAGCCGCGGTCAACGAATTCATTAGGCAATCGGGCTTTTTTCTTTTTTTCTTGAAAGCTTTCGATGCAGGCAAGGTGGATGGGAACTGACTGCAGAAAGCCCCGGTTTTGATTGAGCAGGCGGTCAAGCCGAAGCTTCGAAACCGTGGAGCGGTGGAGAAACTTGAATTCTAGGTCTTTGAGCTTCGTTCTATCGACTTGGCTTAACAATAGGTGGTGGAGATCCGGGCGCATAGCCAACCTGCAACACGGGTTCCGAGGGAGGTAGAGGCATGGGAACCGGTAGTTGCGTCAGTAGCAACAGTAGCATAATCCGGATATTGAAATTTATATATAGCCATACAGCTGCTGCTTCCCTCGCTTTTCATTTTTGAGTGATATCATAAAAAATACTGAGCATGGACAAGGAAGACTAATCACAGCTAGTCGTGTGTCGAGATGGGACAGAGAGAGTTTGTCAATCAACCACCTCTCCTCCCCTGACCAGAAAGCGGATCTGATCTCAAAAGCCAGAAAGCCACTGTCTCCATCTCCACAGCCGACAGCCTCTCTCTTCTCTGTCCTCAAGCACCACCTTCCCTAAAGCTGCCTCCTCTCTAAGCCTTCCCTTAAAAAAAAGCCGAAACCACAATCATTCTCTTTAGTCTACGACCCCTGGAACAGAAACTATGCTAGCTCCTTTCCTAACTATCTCTTAAAAACCAAGCAATGAGTTTATGACGCTTCGCTTGCGCAGGAAAGGAAGGAGTTCATCGAGAAAACCACTTGCCTGACTTCTTTCTTTTATTCCCTTTTGCAGGTGCTGATGAGCGCTGCTAGATTGCCTTAAAGAAATGGAGAAATGGTAGTAAAGAGGCATAGCATGGAGATGAAGAATTGGTTGCTGGGGCCAGGAGAATAATAACTATGAAGGAAGAGATGGCTCGTTGCTGGGTCATTTGCTTCCATTTGGAGAGGGAGAGTCAGAGGTGACTTGCTTCTCTCGAGGTTGCCTTTCCCTGATTCCACACTTGTTGGTCCCGGCGAAGTACGGATGAGATTCATGGTTCTGTTGATGAGCTCTGAAGGCATTGCTTTGCTCGCTTCTCACCCGGGCCACACTCTTGCTTCTAGCAGCTAGGAGCGGAGGCTCTGGAAGGCTTGGTTCGTGGTGAAAAAGAGGGTCGAGAGAACGAGAAAGAGACAAAGCAGATGGCTCGGTTGGCCGAAAAACAATAGTTGCAGTGAAAGGCGGGCCTTTTTCTTTATTCAATCTCGGGAGGTCGAGAAGGAGAGCACTCAACCAACGTTTATTTTATCTTAATACTTAAAATAGGTTTCCCTAAATTGATTTATGAATTCACATTGATAGGGGCGCAACATCTTAATTAAGAGAAGAGGAAGAAATAAAATTTATACGCCTTTTCCATAAAGCGAGGGAGCGCTCTTAAGATAGGTAGATAGGTCGAGGGAGAGGACTTAAGAAAGAGGCAAGGCTTTGACAGATCCGCTGAAGAAGGATCGGGGTTAGAACTAGTCTGAAGCTTGTCAAAAGGCTTTTGACGGTTTGAAGATGGCGATGGTGATTGAGCCGGTGCTGAAGTTGCCTGAGTTTGATAAGCCATTTTCGGTTGAAACTTTCGCTTCTGGCAGAGACACCTTGACGGGCTGAGCACTTGACCAGTTGGTGATGCAATTGGCAAGTGAACAACGAGTCTTGGTTGAAGACTCAAGCTTGTGGGCTTGGTAGAAGCAAACGAGTTGGCTATGACAGATTGGGCATGTTGTCGCTTACGACTTGGGGTGGTATGGGACATTCCCTCATGATGGAATGGCTACCTTGTTTGTGTTGTCTACTCAAGGGAAGAGCGGGATACTTAGCGGAAAGGGTGGACAAGGCCGAGCGCGTTCAAACGTTGCTCCAGAGTGCCCTCCTGGGGAGCAACCGAGAACAAGGGCGGTGGATGGGACATTGATCCAAAGGTCGAGTACGGTACGAAGAAGCCCATTTCCTTGAAAGGCAGTTTAACGCAATGATAAGCCCCGCCCATTTATTTGCATAGTTGAAAGTCAAACGAAAGATGCGAGGTGACAAATCAACAGGAGAGGAGCTAGAAGCCTTAAGCGCTAGGCCTGACCGATTCCCTTTCGTCTCTGCAAACATGGGCGGTGGGAGGGGAAGGATAAGAATTGGTTCACCCGGTTGGACTATCCCCATATGATACGGAATCTTCTTCTTCGAATTAGCCTCAAAGGGAGCTCAGAGGACCTCGTCTATTGTGGTTTGTACATATATAACCTAGGGGCTGGCCGGCCTTCTGTTTCGAAGAATGGAATCTTAGTTAGGAGAACAAGACCGGAGACAAACCCTTCCAACATAAGTTATTAAAACCTTTTTCGATATGACCATCAACAGCAAAGCGTGGCTTCTCGCCCCGGGACACTAGGGCCCAAAACTTCTCATCTTTATGGCTATAAATCCGCCTTCACAGCGATCCGCTTCTTGATCTGAGTGGAAAGAGGAGTATTCCCAGATGTGACTAGAGAATAGCCCAAAAGAGGCATGTCGGCATCAGCTGAGGAAAGGGTTGGCTTGGGTGGGGAAGATGCCAAAAGCAAGAATGTTGTTTTTCCAGCGAGGAGGTAGTCCCCAGTCACTCGACTTAGAAAGAAGGTTCTCCCGAAAAGGAATCACTCCTAGGCAAAAAGTGTACCTGCAGTAACTCGAGGAGGCACCCCTCCATTCACGTTTCGTTCCCATATGCATCGGCTTATTCTAAATCGACATATCCGGGTTCTCCCAACCCAACGGGTTCCCTTTCTTTCAAAGTGGCATTGCCAAAAGTCGAATCAAAGGCTTTACAGGGGAGCTCTTCTTAGCCCAGGAACTTCTTCTAGTTAGTAGCGATGAATTATAGGATCCCAAAGCAATAACCACAGATGGAGGAGCATTCCTCTTTTTAACCGGTTTTCCCAAACCAAGATATCCTGCCTATCCCGAAAAAGGGACTCTCTCCAAAAAGTAGCATCGTAGCAAGAGTGGTTTTGACTAAGCATATGACGAAGGATCGGCCGAAGCTAGAGCTAAGTGGCTGGGTCAGGGTAAGTATGGAAAGCATAGGTCGACTTAATCCAATTGATTGGATTGCCTGAATCACGAGTCTTATATACTGTGTTACGATCACCTCAACTCTTTCTGGCAGGAGTTCGAGTATCGGTGGAAGAACAAGCCTTTCTTCCACGACCACCTTTACTTTCCTTCAAAAAGGGATCGTGAGAGCAGCTGCTAGGTTAGCCAATGCGTCAGCCTGTGTGTTTTGTCTTCGAAGCACGTGGGACAACTTTTTGAAAGAGAAGCGCGACATGAGTTGCTTCGCCCTACTTTTTAAGAATTCCGTTCCGTCAGGTTCGAATGATAGAAGTAGGCCAATGCCCATGATAAAGACAAGGACAAATGGCAAGAAGGAAGGCTAAAATGAAACAAGCGACGGGATGCCACTAAACAAGAAAACTAAGCTAATACCAGTCTTGCTCCTCCATAGAAGTTCCTGGAATGCCTCTTTGTCACAAAAAGAGAGGCCTACGAGAGGAGACTTATTCAATAGAAGAGAAGCCTATATATATCTGCCGACCCTACTTCACTTCCTTATAGTGCCTTGCCTACTGTCTTTGAATAATGCTTCATTCCAGGGCGTAAAAGAAAGCAGCTTATTAGAGCATTGAATTGACCTCTAGTACCTGACAGCGGATGGCTTTAACTGGCTTTCTTACTAAAGAAAAATAGACATACAGACGACAAGGAATAATGGACAGACAAGGGACAGACTGAGCTAGACTACCAGGAATGGGGACTAAGCAAACATATTTAAAAGAAGGAATTGGTAATCGCACATATGAGACTTCTTGCTCCTTCTTGCTTAACGTAAGGTTTGCTGCTACCTTCCCTTCCTGATATGTTTAAGACAGTCATGTTCACTGCTACTGCTTTTGCCTCTTACCGCTTATGCTTAAGACAGTCAGACAGTCATGCCATCTTTCCTCTTAAACCTTCCACCAGACCTTGTACTTCGAGCCATCTCTGCTTTGCCCGCTACTAGACGCGTCCCTATTCTCTTGAGAAACAAATTTACCCTATTCTATATATAATATATTCTTTGAAAGAAACTCATTCTGCTTATCAGAACCAGCCTCTATAACGACTCCAACCCCTTCGTTTTGCACCACCACATCGGAATGCTTATCTCCTGCCTTTATAATAAAAAAGTAAAAACATCTTGCATGTCAGATAGTCCTACAGCCAAAGTAGCTCCTCCAGCCTTCTCCACAAAGCTCTCCTCAACAACCATGTCTGAAATCTGATTCTAGTCAGGATTTTTATATTCGGTCAAAGCATCTACAAGCTCAGTATGCTCCATAGGGATTGTCGAGCACAAGCCATAAAAGTTCGACAAAGCATATACCATGTTACCTGTATGATCCCTGAGAATACAACCTCCACCAGCCGGACCTGGGTTGCCTTTGGAGGCGCCGTCAGAGTTCAACTTGATGGAATTTGCTGGAGGTTTCAGCCATTTAACCATGATCGTTTTCCTTTGCGGATAGCATTTCGGTTGAATGTTGAGGCAACTGAGAACAATTTCCTCCGCATGAGTAGCATCTTTAGAAGGTTTCGATAAAAACGAGCAATCAATCTTTAAGATCATTGACCTCTCTGTTCTGTTTAAGATTGTGATGGA
>CM017579.2:20616222-20653722 GCA_007844105.2 Rhamnella rubrinervis | reverse complement strand
TTGTTGTGTGGAGGAATCAATATCTCGACATAAGCCAAGAGGCAGATCTTGTGCCACTCCACCTGGTCGTATGAAACTGGCATGCATCCTGGCTCCCGAGACTCTTTCATAGAATTCCAACAATTTCTCCCGCTCCTCAGAAGCCCACAGGAACGGAGTTGATGCTCCCACATCCATTGCATGAGTAGTTAAAGCAAGTGAATGATTTGAAATTCGAGTTATTTCACGGAATAACACTCGTATATATTGAGCTCGTAATGGTACCTCACAATTCAAAAGTCTCTCTACGGCTGAAGAATGAGCGTGTTCTTGGGCCATCGTAGAAACATAGATAGGGTCGACGACGGAACGAACAACGAAACTTTACGACAGCTTTTTCGTACACGTTCACTTGCATCACATACACAAGTGCTCTCTGAACCGTGCAATAAGGTCACCCATAACACGGCTCTCCCACTTGAGTTACCTTAGCCCCAGGCCATGCTATTCAATGATATTGGAAAAATGGCAGCGTAACGTAACAACTAGTATTGAAAGCTGGTCGCCTTTTGAGGGAAGGAAAGCGTTTCAATAGGAGCCCTACTTCCCTCTTTGCGACCTCATCACTTCAATTCAAGCGCAAACCCATTTCTTTCTTAGTCACCGGGCGGAGCGCACCTTTGGTACTTCAGTAGGGCGAGCTGTTTGATAGTGACTTCTTTCGTTTGGTAGGGCGACGAAAGGCTACTTCAATCTAGGAAACGGCCGGAAACGCGAGAGGGTCGCCTTTGGAAGCGTTCGCCGGTAACCAAAGCGTATCGTTCCCGCAACCACTTTTGTACTTTGCTTATAGCTTTTTTAGGTTATGCAATAGAAGGGGGCTTAGCTCTGGATCCCCCCTGCTTGCAGAAATGAATGGATCAGAAGGGGGGCTGGGTTCTATTTCCGGGCCGGGCGGGAGGTTAAGGCCATAAGATTGCCCTCCCGGTAAGGAAGAGAGGAAAAAGGTGCTGTCATCTATCTCGACCAGTTTCCCGAGGCGTTGGAAATCCAGACCGGCTCAGAGAATCACTGGTGCCTAAGGCGCCCTTCCTTTCGCCAACAAAGAAGTAATCCTTGAATCTTTCCCATTCCTTCCCTGCCGAGCCGCCTCTCTTCGCCATTCGAAGTACTACCTCTGCCTTCCCTTTCTATAACATACCCAGGCGCCCTCCTTTCCAATCACTAAGAAAAAATCAATACCAATAAAAGCCCTATCATTGTAAAGCTTCGTCTGTTATTTTTCGGCCCCAGGAGGGTTTACTCGACCCATTCCCCAGTCTCCCGCACTGCTCAAGTAAGTGTGCGACTCCGTATGAGGACCTCCTTCCCTTCTGCCCACTCTCCGTTCACACGGTTCTCAAAGCAGAGGAGGAAGGGTGGGCAGCAGGTACCACGAGCCCTCTGTCCCACACATCTATCCAGAAGCTAGTGTAGTTCACCGGTTCCACCGAATGCTCCTATCTCTCGGCAAAGATCGTGTGAGTGTGCAGTTATGCTTCGCCATAGAATAGATCGACCTAGTTCCCGTTCTTTTCCGGTGCACTCGCTTTATATCTCCGACACACAAGGAAGGACGCGGTGGGAAGGAAGCAGCCCTAGCCTCTGTCCGGCCGATCATTCCGCTGGCATCTTGCATTCACGCCCCCGTTTGACTGCCGCTCGGGGATGTAGTTGTAGATACGTTAGTCTTAGTGGGTCGTTGGCTCCACCTGTTATCTCCTTCTACGACATGCTGTTGTCGTCGCCATATTCCATATGTCACTTAGTCATCTCTGCCTCGCTGCGGGTCAGCACCTCCGAAAGAAACGGAGGACTTCATTCAGTGACTCCGCGATCGCCCTCTGAACGATCAAAATAAGGTAAAGCTTGAAGATAAGTTTTGTACTCTATTAATTTCTCAGTCCCTCTAGTCGGGTGGGCGCCGGCCGGTCTTTCGACCAGATCCCCCTAAAAACCGTACGTGCGGGTCTCCCCGCATGCGGCTCACGCCATTCGAGGTGGCCCAGCCCTGCATTCATTCGCAAATCCTGTAGTGAAATTGAGACTGCTCGACCTCGGAAGCTAATTCGCGTGTAGGCAGCGCTGTCTGTCGTACCGTTGACTCTATCTATTCATTGAATTTACTTTCTTACATTTTTTATATAGGCTCGCTCCCTCTTTTTCCAAGAATTCATGCACTTCCCTTTACTTCATAGGGCCTTCTCTAATAGGGGAAAAGCCTTCCATTTCCGTCAAATGACCCGGCCTCCCCTGGCTCTTCCACCGTCCGGGCTCCCTTTCCTCCCTATGCTCCCCCGGCGCAGGCCTACCACGCTTCGCGCCTGCGGCGTTTTCGCCAGACGGTCTTTGCCAGTAGTGCCATCCTCCCCGCTGGCTGTATGGGCGGGTTGTCCCTCGCTGCTGCGTTCTGTTAGGCTATGGATTACAGGAACAAATGTAGTTGAATGAGACAGCAGGCGGGTTACACGTTCCACTGTGCCGAGATGTGAGGTGCAGGTGGTGATGATCACCCCGGGGTATGCGCTAGCGCCCTTGACAGGCACTCCAGGACCCGCCAACGCTCATGAAAACCCGGGTCGGTCGGTCCTCCATTCATCCGACCGGAGGTGTGGATAACGAGGCCACCTTCACAACCTTCTCCCTTCTGTCCCTATGTTGTAGTAAGGTAGGGCGGTTCGCTTGAGTTGCTCAACCGCCCCTTAGCCCGGTGCTCATGACGCGCTACGGAACCTCCACCGTGCCGGGGGACCAAGCAGGGCATAGCTAGCGGCATAGGAGCCGACTCGGCGTCAGCGGCTTCGTGCCGCACTGGAGTGATCCAATATGTGGTTCCGCACGTTCCACCACTTCTCCGTTCATTTCCAATACTGATCGTGAAACACCATGAGCAGCAGGATGTTGAGGTCCGGAATTCGAAGTGAAATTTTTGATTTGCCCGTTCCTAGTCGTCATGGGAAAGAAAGGCAGAAATAAGAAAGAGATTCTTCCCTGAGAGCTTGTCCAGTACAACCAATACCAGAAATGCATCTCCTTCGCCCGCGCGCGATAGCTCTACCTGGCGTGCCGCCTTGCTGCATGCAAGCGAAGCTATTGGCGGCAATAAATAGCTCACTGAGCGATGATTGATGCAGCCCCTACCTCTGAAAGCTGAAGGAAGGCAGTGCCCTCGATTGTTCCAGAGAGAAGGATCATGGCGCCCCAGAACCGCTACATCCAGCAGCAGCATCTCCTTGCGCGCGAGAGACTTCTATGCCAGCCGTTATTCTCGGCTCTGTTATGAAAGACTCATCTTACAGGTGTTCCCTAATGAGGGATTTTAGGAGATTAGGGTTCTCCTTTATCTCCTCCACCCATCCGCGGAGGGTTTCAGTATCCATCTCCGCAGATATTTCCAGATCGCGAGACATAATGTTCTCTGCGGCACTGGAATATCTTTCTGCCATTTCCGGAAAGTGAACGGACAGCCGCCCTTTCCCCTTCTCACAATGTTCCCGAACTTGCTCAAGAATCAAAGTGTGAATGGCACTTCGAAGTGCCTCACGTGGGGATCGGCGTGGGGAACTTCCACCGGTTCTGGAGCCAGCGGGTTCTGAATGACCTCCCTCTCACGGTTAAAAAAGTGGTTAACCATCTCGAATAAATCCATATCGTCCATCCGAAAAACGTGTCTCAACTACAGCCAACTCCCCTGTTTCCTTATCGAAAAACCAACCCTACTCCATTTTTTCTAGAAATGCTAACCAAGTGACACACTGGGGCCATGGGTCATGAAAGAGGTTGACCCCCACCCCCCTTCACTATGTATGGCTAATGAACTCCTCGCTTTAGTCCGTTCTTTTCCTTCTTTTGGCTCGGGTAGATAGTCGCCGTGGTAGTAATGTCCCGGAGCCCGGCTCCCGACCCGAGGCGCCGATCGGGAAAGTAATAAAGGGACGTTAAACGTAATTCTAGAAGGGCGTTACCACAACAAAAAAAATCCGAGTCTTGGCAGTTCAAGTGACAGTTTATTAGACTAGTACCACTAAGATGGCGGGGAAACGGACTTCCGAGAGAGCTGCTTTCGCCTCGGTAATTACCTAACGAGAGAGAGCCGATGCCAAAGTAGCCCTTTACGCGAGGGAACGCCAGACAGACTGACCTCTGCTAACTACGTTTTATATAGACTGGAAGCTAGAGAGAGACTATACTAAGGTATAGTGCCGCTACCAGAGAAGGCTGTTTCATGCTAGGCGTCCAGACCTACTACGCCCGAGCCGCATCCCCGGCACACTTGCTATATCCACTAACGCTTCATCCTACCAACTATACTTGATATAAAGCCGTTCTATAACAATTCAAGACAACAAGAAAGCAAGAAAACGATAGCGATCGGTTTGGGAGCGTCACGGGGGGGGGGCGAGAGCTGAGCCCGCACGCTCTATGCTTTTCCCCAGCTTTCCCTCCAGTAAAAAATTTGCTTGTACCCCCAGTGTCTAGGGATTCCTGGGGCATGAGTTAAGCATATAGTTGATTGCTCTTTCTTTCGATTGAGCGTCGGTACTTTTGGAATCTCTCTCTGTAGGCGCGCAAAACAACAAAGCTACTGCTCCTCGGGGCGGTGAGGTGGACAATCCCTTACTCTAGCTTCAGAGGAGCATCTTTGCATGAATCAATACTAACTCCTCAGTCAGCTGACCTTCGATTTCGGAGATTAGAGCAGAATAACTCCGTAACGACGGAGAAAGGTTTCGCCGAAGCAAGTGCCTTAGTTCTTCTTCATATTTTTGGTACTTTTCTAATTAGAATAATATAATAAAGCAAGCACACTTGCCCATTTTTATTTACGATTTCTTTTTTTTTTACTCGATTCATAAACTTCTCTCAACCCAATTCGATTCTTTTTTCGACCCAACCCGGGGGAGGAGGGGCTTTTATGGGGCATCTATCTACGGGGGCCCGCGCCTTATTATAGGGAAAGGGGGGAAGGACTTACTTCATTCGGTAGCAGCGGGGTATCGAGTCATTGGTAACACCGCCTCATTTCGGAACCGGATCGAAACCCGACTCACTTAAATGTCCTAGCGAGGGGTATCGATAAGGGTTGGATGCGAACCCCTCCCATGAGAAAGAAAGGAGCCTAGCAGCCTTTTTTCTGTCTATTCCTGATCTAATTCCCTCCCTGTCATCGTATCTTGTGTTAGAATCGCTTTCGGGCTTCTTAGCGCTTTCCCATCAGTGGCAGTTTTGTCTCCCGTCCCTACCGATAGTAACTGATCAACCTACTGTTGGAGTTCAAGAGCATCTCTTTTTCCATTATTGGTATCTTTCTATCTCGGAGTGGACTAAGGCATCAATCTGAACTCCAAGCGGGAAAAAATGCTTCCCTTGAAAGAAGCACAAGCGAAACGAGACCTAGATCCGGCTGGGAAACTACAATCTTGCTTAGGTTACATTGGCAATAAGTACTTCAACAATTTTCTCCACTAAGTAAGCTTGCCCCATGAGACAATGGACGCTTTTCATTCCTCTTTCGTCCTTTCCTTTTTATATGGTTACCCGGAATCAGTACCAAGTTAAGTTGACCTGGAATCGGTGTACCAGGTAAAGCCAATTTCAAGTGAAGCTTTAAGAAAAAGACGTTTCACTTTTGATGGAAAATGAAGACTGATTATCTCCTTGGCAAAGGGAATCCCCTTTCCCCTTTCTCTAATAATAAGGGTTCCAAACCTATCTGACTAATAATAAGAAAGGGACTGCTAGTTGTAGCGCGCTAACGCCCCTATAGAGTCAGGCTCTTCTTCTGCGAGACTCCATCAAAATCCGCCACGCGTTGGTTGGTGTTCAATTCTTTTTATTGAGACTATGCCTTCAATTCCATTCTTCGTTTCCCTAGCCGCAGTATTCTTGCTCAACCCAACATATTTTATAGTGCCGTGCCGGGGCGATAGGCGCGCCGCAGTCACGCATTCGAGCAAGAGCCTTTGCCTTTCTTCGCTATGTAAATAGAGGGCCGGAATAAGTGCCAGACCCTCAAAGAATGGATTAAGGTGATAGAGTGTTATCAGGAGACGCTAGGCTTCGGAATTGAAAAAAGTGCTTTTTTTTTTCGTCAGCAGATTTAGCTCATCAAGTTCTTGTTTTTGTTTGATCTGCCGCTGTTAGAACACCACAATATTCGTCCTTTTGGGGCTAATAATGCTCTCAATGGTGAATCGATCATTCGATATCCTTTTACTTATGAGAGGACGGAATGGAAGAAAAGTAATGAAACCCGCGACGGCTACAGAATAACCTCCTTTTACTTTCTCAATAATAAAGCCTTTGACCTTTGTATTCGTTCGCCAAATCTTGTTCAGTTCCATCCAAGCTCGGTTTTGTCTGAATCTTCGTGGAAGAAGAAGAAGCGGTTCACCAGCCACTACATCTGTGGATCCCACCAAATCATTAAACCTGGCGGCAGCTCGCTCTTTGATCAGTGATTCACCGGCCACTACATCGATGAAGAATCTCTCCAAAATCCGCTTTTTGATCAGTGATTCACCGGCCACTACATCCAGGGATCCCACCTTATTCTCAAACCTGGTGGCTCGGTTGATTGGCACTCCTGTAGGCTCATCTTGCATACAAATTCTGGGGGTCCCAAGTCCTGCATCCACCAAGAAAATCTCTTCCCTTAAGCGTAAAACTTCAGATTGTAAGGCATTTCCACTACATAAGAAAAAACTGGAATTAGATCTTGGAAATGATCGACTCAAATAGATGCTCATCAGAAGCTTTCTTTTTCCTCCTCTTCCTATTGATCAGAAGCATCCAGCAGCGCCCCCTTTACCCTTTATTGGCGCTTAGCCCGGTCTTGCTCATATTGCTCCCGGGCCTCCGGGGCCGGGGTAATTCGGGAAAAAAGCTCGTCCCGGGCCCGCTTTTTCCCCTTCTCTTTCTTTCACTATTCCCACCTAGTCCCCGGCTTTGGTTGCTTGGCCCTCCTCAGACGGGCTTCTTGCTCCTCCTCGGCGCACTTTTCCCTTTCTAGCTTTTCGACCCAGCGGAGGGCCAATAGGCTATTCGCCAGGAGGTTTTCCACCTCACCGCGCTCCTTTTCCCAGGCTGCGAGATCCTCTCTCGATTTCACATAGTGTGCTAAAGCCCTCCCGTACCGAGCGAGGATTGGAGGAAAACTTGCATCCGCATCTCTTTCTTCGCTAAAGACCTTCTCTTATGCCGGGTCTGGGGGAGGAAGAATGGAATCCGCCTGGAGCGAGCCTGGTCTGGGATCTTTCCCCATAGCCTTCTTTATTATTTTAAAACCTGGTCTTTCTTTCGTATGGGCCGTGGGATCTTTTTTTCCTAAATCCATTTACCTTGCTAGCCTAAGGCCTTAATTTAGAGTTATCCCTTCTAACCAAAAGGAAACCAAGGAAAGCAGTCAAGCCGAAACCAGTGCCATCCTCAAATAACCCAATGGCGTACGAATACCTTCTTCGACCAAGGGAGTCTAGTCTTTATTAACGCTATTCTTCGCATCTCGAGAGAAGCTGTCGATTAGTGAGCATCCCATCTCGTAAGGAAAGGAAAAACGACTAGCTTCTGCAACGCTAAAGCCCTTCCTTTTATATATCCTCTTCCTACTCTAGAAGGGATACGTACGGCTACGCTCCTCTTCTTCTTTTGATTCTTTCTTCTTTCTGGTTACCTGAGCAAATTATTTTCTCTATTGTAGCGGAATTTCCAACAAAGAGTTAAAACCGACTCGCGGCACACAAGCTATATGAAGCAGAGGTTGGGAAGAGCTTATTTCACAGCTTCACAAGACTGAATTGAATTAGCCTCGTAGAACTGCTAAAGCCCTTGATCTGAATCTCTGGAACTTACAGAAGACCAAGGTAGCTTGCTATCTCGATTCAGCATAAGCTTGGGATCTTTCTTTCCTAAAATAAAGCTGCTAAAGCCTTTAAAGCCTGGAGCTGGACTTCTTATGCCTGACTCGATTCGCAGTTTAATCACACTAAGCCAGAGCCCAACCAGGGTGAGAGAGATAGGAGAGTAGAGACGGGGAACCAATGTCACCAACTAAACTAGCAGTCTCGGATCTTTGAATAGACAGAGAGAGATGCTCTTCCTGCGGCCCAAGAGCGTATTCGTTCAAAGAGCTAGCAATGACTTTCTTCCCACCCGGAAATCGTAGTAAGCCGGGATAAAGACATTCATATTCACCCAGGCTCGGGATAAAGGGCTTTAGCGGAGAGCCGGGAACGCAATCAAACACTAAAGCCCTCGAGCGGGGATCTTCTTCTTTAAAAAAAGTAAAAGACTACCAAAGCAAAAATTCAACTACATTCCCCGAAACAGCAACATAAAGAGAAAGGACCGCTTTATTCATATGCACCGGAAAAGCACTAAGTCCGGAAGTCACTTCACTCTCTTCTCTTTCAATGTCAGCCGGATTGGATTGCTAAACACTAGCGCTAAAGTCCTTCTCACCTGCTAACTCATAGCATAATAAAGAAAGAAAGTCAACCCATGCGCCTTTCGCTTAGAGTAGTGAATCCAGTGAAAGCCGAAGACTAAGAAGAAGAGCTTTAGCGAGCCGGGAAAACTACTGAATACGATAACGATACCATTTACAGCGGAACAAGAAGAATCACAGTCGACTCAACTTGACGAGTCAGTAGCTGCCTTTAGAGCTGGGATAAGTAGGGTAGCAGCTAAGATTAACTAAAAGGACTCTGTAAGACTCTCAACCTAGACATAGAACTCCTAGCTCTGGAGCTGATTGAATTGATTCTTTTTAACAGCTACCGAAAGGCTTCACTCCTCGTTCACAGAAGTCCCCCAACTCAGGTCAAGAGAGAAGAGCGATGGCATATCTTGTTGAGTCACTCGCTTCTTTTGGGCGAACTTTCATCTGTTCTCTTCCCTTCTTTCTGCTTTTATGGTAAAAACAAACGTTATCACAGTTCTATTTTCTTTAATACTCATCTCGTTCAGTCACAGAAGCCTAGCTCTACTTGCTTTCTGATACCAGGAACTAAGGCTTACTTCCTAGTAAGCCTTTCGCTCGTCCCTTCGCACGTGAATCTTGATATCCCTTTGCCGGGCAAGAGAGCATTTCTTCTTTCCTTCGTTTTATTTCATCTTGTAAGTAACTTCGTTCCCCAGCCCAGACTTCTTTGCCTTCTAGGCTTCCTGTAGCCCTTCCTCCACCAAGAGAAACCCTAGGAGAAGACCATGCTACCATAGAGAAGAGAAAGCCCGCCTCGGAATTTGACCATGAGTTCACAGCTTAGGATCAGAAGGAACCCATCCCATTTTTCATTAAAGTAATGGTCTACGACTCCGCTGCTTGCTTAGGATAGGGGAGCTTCTTTGTTATTTTTGTTTTACTTTTAAGAGAAGGATCACAAGCTCTAGTCCAAAGCTAAACGGCATATTTATTCATCTGCACCTGAAAGGGCTTCATGAGCAAGAGCTTATTTTTACGCTTCTTCAAAAAAGCAATGTTCTCTCCTCTGGCATCACAGCCTATTCTCTACCAGCTTTTGAATAAAGATCGGATTGAGCGAGAAACCTTTCTGATTCCTGCCCCCAGGAGTGCGCCTCTGACTATATCTGGCTTTCTGCCTGCACGCTACCATTTCCTCACTATGCGAAGTCTCGGAGCCCTTGACTTCAAATCATAATGCGACCTATAGCTTCGGGTTCCACATGACCCTTAGGACCAAAAATAGGATAAAGAATAGGATCAAGAAGGGCAGTTTCACTCATGGCGAGCCTTCTCAAGCAGCTGCTTATACTCCCGCATATTCACGACTAATGGTAGCAACATAGTGTGGATGCTTTTCACATCCGATCCACTTATTCTGCCTGCGTTCGATCACTCTCAGCATTCCCAAACACAACGAGCTCCTCTGTTGCGACTGCAGCTGCTGTGAAACCTATTCGTGAGAGATCGGATCTTCTTACGCCAGCCAATGCGTCTGATAGTTCCCTTAGGCATAATTCATGCTATCATATTATGAAAGAGCCATATTCTGCACCCCCCGCCAATCTTGAAGGACATAAAACAGCAGACTCTGTGGATCATCGGATGTGGACTATTCGTTCGTCACCCCACCAAAGCATATGGATTGGGACGAAACATTCGTTAGTAACTATAAACCACGGGAACGGATGGCTTTCTGGTTGCACCTGTCCCAAGCTTACTGTCCCTCTTTCCCGCTCTTCCCCCGTAGTAAAGCCGAAAAGGCCCATTTTGTCTTGGCTTGGGGTGTTAAGCTTCATCCGGCTCCAAGCCCAGGGGCTTCAAATCAACTAGAGTAAGTCGACGCTTCTAAGTATGATTCTGCAGTTATCGCTTCTTATTATTATTTGGTTGAATATACGACGGTATGAACACGCCCCTTCCTTCTGGGCAAAAACCCATTGAAATAAGACCCCTTCTTCTTGGGAGACCCGTGGAAAGAGCCCTTCTTATTGGAAACCTATTATGACCTTTGTACCACCAGAACACCCGAACAAGGATCTATTTTCTTTTGCAGCTATAGTACATATCTTTATACGTCTGTCTTACTAATAATCTTCCTTAGCGTACATCTGTACTATATATAACCCTCCCCTCTGTGTGGTGTTTTCAAGGGAAGGCGGACTCTGCAGCTGCGGGCCGGGCACTATCACTATACTATGCGATGCTTTTAACCAAAAAAATGGAAACGAAAGGTCTTAGTGTTGTTCCTAGGTTGGGGGGCGGGGGCAAGCCTTCAAGACACGACTTCAAGCTGTTAGTACGACTAGCTGGCTTCCTAGCTCGAGTGAATGCCGCAACGCAATAAGGCGAGAGTTAAGGCTCTAGTTGAGTTGCGCAATAAGTTAAGTAAGGGCTGGTCGCTTGAAAGAAATAAGATGCGTACTCCACTTCACGCAGCTAACGTTGTTTTTGTTAGCAGGTTCCGTGGCCTAGCAAGTGGCTAGTAAGTAGCTCTCTCCTAATATCTCCTTCCCCGTCGGTCAGTCGGTTTAAGATACCACTTCTATCTCAGTCTTGTCTTGCGACTAGGTTCGGCCAAACCAGTTCGCTTCCTTTAGCTAGTGGAGGCTTCCTTTGAAGAAGAAAAGAAGCTTTAAGAGATAGGGGAGGAAGATAACTTTTATCCTTAGCTGTAGTGTTCAGCACTAATGAATGGTATACTTGTGTTGTAAATCAAAGAAAGCTGCAGTAAACTATTGGGATAGAAAGAGTTGAGAAGAAAACTCAAGCCAGGGGATGTTGTATAATGGAGTTTTTTCTTATAAAAGATAAAACTACCTAATACACACACAATCTAGGCCATGCTATTCCACATTGTCCGCGACAAGAAGATCCTGCATCGCAGTTGGTGGGTAAAGAAGGATTTTCACTCCGAAGTACCCCATCCGAATAGTTGTTCGCGAGCCAATCTGCGACCCTCCCGAGAATCCTCACTGTCCAATCTCTAGCAAGTAACTCCTGAATCCGTCACTCTTTGATTACTCTAGTAGCCAACTCATAGAAAGATGCAAATAGTCAAGAGCCGCTAAGACCATACTAGTACTGACTGGAGCAGTCGCCCTGAGCATAATCGTGACTCTTAATGCACTGGGGCTGAAAATGGTAATCAACTGACTAGTACAAGTAGGTTTCTCATTGTGGTTTACCTTCTTCTTAATGATTGTAACAGCTTTTATAGGATACGTACTCCCGATGAGCTTTTCAGTAATTACTGTCGAAAAAGACCCCAAAAGCGGTTGAGGGGCCGCCTTAATTAAATGAGGTACCGACGGGCAGACCTCTAAGGATCCGGTAAACAGGGTAGCCCCAGGTACGCCTGGGACTGGATTTCATCCTTTTTTCTTTCTCAGAATTGCTTTCTACTAAGAACCTAACAGAACTTTAAACAAAATATGAATGCACCACTTTTTTTTTGTGGTAAATCAGGGATGAGAAGGCCGACATGTTAGTAAACCTATACTTTTTATTTTTAACCTTAATTAAAGCAAAGAGTCTTTCGACAAGAATCCAAGTCTAATGAGTCAGTAGTCTCCGAGCTCTTTATTTCAACACCTTTAGTTTAGTCTTATTTAGTGAGTGAGAAATGTGTGCTGCTGTGTAAACGGTATATTCGTAGGATATTCGAGATTAACTCCTATGGATGTTAGACTCTGTTAATATCCTCTTTAGACTTCGTCCCCAGTATCTTTCAAATAAACAAATAAATCCCAGAAAAGAAAAAAATGAATTAAGATGATAAAGTGTTATCAGATCGCTAGAAGTTTAGAATCCGTAAGCAGTCGACATCTTAAAAGCCAAATTAGTAAGTAAGACGGCTAGTGTTCTGGCCCCAATCAAGACTGCGCCCGTCTTAGGCTTAACGAATGAGGACTCTGGCAGCTTACTTTTTAAAGCTTCACGAGTTTCCTCGGTTTTCGCCCTTTCGGCCGCCTCGAAGTCATTTTTCTCACTTCTTTTTAGCCCTTGTGAAGCAGGACCGGCAGCGAAATAAATAAGAAAGATATGGCGAGAACGGCCCACATCAGTATGGTCGCACGGTTTGACTCTCCCCCTGCGTATACCCCACCCTTTAGGCCGAGCGTATAAGAGTTTTATGCAAGAGTGGCTGAAAGTGGGTCATATTCAGCCGGGACGTGGTAACATTTCGCCCTTCATTCGGATCCCGAAATTCCATCGAAGGTCACGAAGCCCAGAAGCTTGTAGATGAGTCCTACTTATTTTTTTTATTCCGAATGGCTAGTTTGGATGGTGATTAGTTCACCTACTTGCACGCTTCCTAGCAAGCACGCTATCCTTTCTTTGCCCGCTACCACACGGACCGGCTCCCCAGGTAAAGGGCACTTAAACGCTCTGATCTAGAAGTAAAAAAAAAAGTCTTTGTTCGAGAAACCCGCCTTAACGGGAAGGACTACTAAAAAAACTCCTAACTACGGAATTTAGCATCGAATACATTACTCAAAAGGCCTTTCATTAAAGGCTAAGCCATAGTGGATCTCTTGGCAAACCATCCGCTGCCCCCTTCTCAGCCTTTAAAAACGGACTTCCGAAAGAGCTAGTCAACTTGATAGAAAACACATCCGTTTGGAGTCTTTATTTTGATGGGGCCCATAATTCAGATTAAATTTGGCATAGGTGTTAAGGGGTTCTCACTTGAAGGAGTTCCCCTTGATAGGTCTTTTAAGATAGAATCCCTATAAAAAAATAAACAATGTTGCTTAGTATTCAGCTCCTCTAGCAAGATTTAAGGTTCGCTCTAGAATGGGGCATCCAAGAGTTCGAAGTCTTTGAGGACGGTAGTGAAAAAAAAGTTATAAGATAAAGGATGAGAACTTCTCTCAATATCGGATAATATAAAAGGATCTAATCTTTAGATTAAAAATTATCACCCTATCTCGAATCCTAGAGATGATAACAAATCAACTGACTCGTTAGCTAAGATAGCTTCCACCGTGGGCATTCCCCCAGTGGCTCCCTCCTCATGGTTGGAACTCATACCTCGATGTCAAGGCAGTCCTCTAGAAGTGGTGCCGGCGATCAAAGGCGAGATTACATCTCGCCCTTGAAGAACCGTTTCACTGAGCACCCGAGAAAGCGGTAGAACCCAGCTCCCACTGCATTGAATGATTACTCCCAGAGACAGGCCAGATCTCTCCACCGGAAATCAAGACCCCGATTCAAGGGAATAGAACTCCGTCCCTCCCTGAAAGAGAAACCATAAGATTTTCAACAGAGAGAGGTACGGCTACTCCCTGAAGGAGGAACAGACAGATAGATGAACAACAGAGGAAGAAAACTACTAATGACTGACAGCTAACAAGACTAACAGCGTAAGGCGCGCCCTATTAGTAAGGCTACTAATAAGAAAGCGCGCCTTACCCCTTCCCTTAAGCAAGGCCTTCAAGCCCCTATTAGTAAACGCGCTAGGCAGCGCGCCAGCGCCTTTAAGGCTCCTTCGGCCTTCGCAAACAAAGAGTTTGGTTGAAATGTTTATAAATATCGCACGCTTGTTATATTTGTTTATATAGTTATAGAAGTCTAACTAACTGAAAGCGCCCGTTCACGTCAGGAATAGAGGTTCTTGATGTAGTTGCTTGTAGTTTTCTTTTTTGAATAGAGATTGCGTTGGTGTTAAGTGTGCCCTAGTACAAGATCGAAAAGAATGCAAAGCATTCCAAGTGAGATGCCCAAGAAAAAAGGAACGAGGAGCGGAATCGACGAGGAATCCATAACATAAAATCGTGAATGAAAAAGCGTGACGAGAATTCGAAACTCGAGATGTTAGAAGGTGCAAAATCAATGGGTGCCGGAGCTGCTACAATTGCTTCAGCGGGAGCTGCTGTCGGTATTGGAAACGTGTTCAGTTCTTTGATCCATTCCGTGGCGCGAAATCCATCATTGGCTAAACAATCATTTGGTTATGCCATTTTGGGCTTTGCTCTAACCGAAGCTATTGCATCGTTTGCCCCAATGATGGCCTTTCTGATCTCATCCGTATTCCGATCGAAGGTTGAAGTTTCATAAAGCAAGCACCTCTTTCACATAAGAAAGTGGAGGCGGGCTTGGGTACAATCTAAAACGATTCCACATGAAAGAGGACCGGGCAATTGCCCTCTTGATTAATGGGAAAAGGGCTAGTCCCCGAAAATGCCCGTTCGCTTGTCGTTGGGGCTAAAAAGATGACTTGCTCGTTCCTAGGAGCTCAGCAACGTGACCAGTAAGTCAGCGGGCATTGAGGCAGGCAGTCCGTACATACAGTACAAGTAAGTAGGGACTCTTTTTCGAAACATAAGGCCCCGAAGGAATGATATGCAGTTCTTTAATCATTCCAGTCAGAATTCTCAGTCCGAAATTCTTTATTTGATTCAGAGCTGGAAAGGAGGAAGACTGCATGCCGCCCCTTTACTGGATTGGCTAACCCACAATCTCTCTCTTTTTTTTTTAAGATAGAAAGCCCGCGGAGCAAACCGGCCATCTCATATAGTATGAGCCAGGAAATGGGTTCTGAGCCTCTCCTCTACTACCAGCGGCCTGAGTTCTCCACGCTCCGATCACCAGCGCTTAGTTCCTCTTGACTATGCAATTCCCTCAGCTTGATAGATAAGCCTGCATCTTATAGACCTAGGACTACCGTAACCAAGCCTTTCAGGACTTCGATCAAGATAGGGAGTTCGCCCCATAAGACAGTAGTCAAGCTTTCGGAATATGTAGCTGTCCCCGCGACTCTGTATATAAATTTCTCAAAATGACTGAACCCTTTTGGCATGATCCCGCTATGGACCCTTCTAGTCGAGCGGCGCAACTCCAACCCCAAGCTCACTCGTAACCGGAACAAAAGGAAACACAAGAAAGAATTCGTATGAATAGGAAAGGAAGTCCGCTGGTAACTAGCCTCTCCATGGTCCGCTCTCGTCTCTGTAGCTCCTATGGTAACGAGCTCCTTTCGTCACTGGCGACTGCCCTCCTCTCCGTCTCCTACTCTCCCTTATCTCAACTAGAAAAAAAAAAAGAGAATTTATACCTTTCCGCCAGTGTAGGGCAAGTGGTGGCAATAACAATCTGAACTTTCTGGAATAGGAACCAGAGCCGGAATAGGAAAACAAGTGGACACACCCGCAAGGAAACCCATCTCGAAACCTGCGAGTTGCTTAAAACCTCCCTTGTTGTCTTGCTTGCCTTCGGATAAGAAAGACTAGTCGCTTTAACCTGCCTTCCTAGCTCTAGTTGCCTTAAGGCTTTTCTTTCTTTCAGAACCTTGTTACTTTTGAGCTGCCCTTTCGCCTGAGGCTTTCGGACAAGACTACTTGCTCCGGTTGGTTAGTAACCTCCCTCTTCCGCTTTCAGGCAAGGGTCGCTATGAAGGGAGAGTTGAGCGGAACCAGGCAATAAAGTAATACAAACAAAGAAGCCCGACCCGAGTTCAACGTCTTCAGTAGCAGCTGCTTTAGGGAGCGTCTTTCATTCTTCAGGCCTCCCGGCAACATTACATGCAAGCTTGGTTGGTGGAGCTGTTGTAGCGAGTCGAGTAACTGACCTTTTTACTTTGGCTTCCTCTTTCTAGCGATAGTTGCCAAATGCTCTTGTAGTTCGGGGTCTGCCTTGCCTTCCTTTGAAGCAGCGATATCCCGTTTTGAAGCCACTAATAACGGCTTGGCTCTTTGTTCGACCAGAATTCATATAATATAGACTAGTCGGTGAAACTCCCTCTCTTTGAAGCCTACGCTTGCTACTTTACTACTAGGGGGCTCTTGCTGACGGTTGGGGTAACTCGGCTTTACGCGTTGTCGTCTACTCTTCTCCGTCGCTCTCGCAGCCATACACATGCCAACCTTCTTAGTTCGCAAGCAAGCTCAAACTAAGGAATGAAAGTTAGGCGAAGGGGACCAGAAATCGGAGGTGCCCCTAAGGGCACCGCAGTGCGTCAGGTTGTTATAGGAAGGGGCATTCGTCTATATCAAGGAGGCACGGGATATAAAGCAGAAACGTCGTACCCGCCTTCTGCCGCTCTATCAGCAAAGGAGGCAGCTAACGTAGTGGTATTCGCTTTTGCAGCTCTTCCTGAAGAAGCTGCTGTGGCATCTCTATCAGCTAGTTAGCTAGCCGCTCTTGCCGCAACTAATTCATCTAGGGCAGCTCTCTCAGTTGGTTAGCTAGTGTCATTGGCCTTCGGCTTCTGGCTTTCGGATTAGTAGCTAAGTAGCTTTCGTTTCTAGGGGAGAACGGAACCTGGCATAAGGAGCTTCAATCGCAATTGGTAGTTCACCCGCTAGGGGAACGTCAGGAGGAGGTTGTTTACTTCCACTGACTCTGCTGCTAGTACAGTATAGGAAGTCCTTGTTTGAGTGAGAGCTTCTAGAATGCCATTCATTTCGCAATAATAAGAAACTTTTCCACATAGAGGTTTCCGCCACTTAAGGCGAGAGTGCATCCACAAAAAAATTGTATTGGATCGAGAAGAGTGCTCGGCCTTGGTGAAACAATTGTAGGTGTCAATGGACCTCACTAGCGGAGCTCTTTCTCCAATGTGCGCAAACAGAGATGCCACTTTCAATGATGGACACCGGCCCTTGTATTAAAGTAGCATCGAGTTGCGCTTGGAAACCGGCAAGTTTATAGCTGCCAGATAAGTGGTACCTGTCCGGTGGGTCAGTGAATACCTTTTAGTTGCCTAAAGATCTTCCTCTTTCTTCTTTTTTTATCTTTTTTTTTAGGTAGTCGTTTTTTATGGAGCGGCCAGGGCAACGGATTGGTGCCGACGGCCCCTCGGCTCCACGCGGGCCAGCCGAGCCCGGCGCTCCGGAAGACGATAACGCAGAAAAGGAACGTCTACGAAAGAGAATTCGTCAAGCGTTCGTCCAACTCCTAAGGCAGTTTTTTTATCGGTACTGCAAGGGTATGGGCTTCTGCGGCAGGTATTGTTCGAGGGGACGAGAAAGGTTTTATTTTTTCGGAGCAGCTGATGAAATTGCTCAACAGGATTTTTTTTATAAGTCACCTGAAGCCGATGTCGACTCCCTTAGGAAATAGGAAATTACGAAACTTTCCAGTAAAATAGAATCGTAATTCTGCTAATTGGGAGTCTTACATGAACGCGCACTTGATCTTTGACTTGGTCCGCCGCGATCCATAAATAAGGAGGGGGGCTTTCGTTCGCAACAAGGTCGCCATAGGGAAACCTGTGGCTGGATTGGATCCTTCGCGATGGTGACGTTTTGAAAGCAAGATGCGACGAAAACTTGAGTCTGTACACCCTTGCTTGAATTTTAGCCCTTAAGTGAGAAAGGTGCTAAGCTAAGGCGCACTACGAAATTTTTGAAAAAGAACTCTCAAACAATATCGTATCGTAGACGATATGGTAGTGGCTTTACTTCTTTACGTGAGCTAGTTGATCGAGAAACTATCGCCCAAAGGTGCTTTTACGAAAGCCGGTCACCGATGGCTAAGATCCTTTCCTCACTCTAACTCTAGGAAGCTCACTTCTACCTCTTCTTGTGCGTTCGGGGAGAAAGAAACACTTTTAATCTAAATGTATAGAATACTCTCGATTGATTGGTTGTAACGTTCACGAGGTTTATATAATCCAATGTTCAGTGAGATGACTTTCCTACTGACTGAATCGCTTGAATTAGCTGAAGGAAACGAGGCTTCTGGCTCGGCTGGTCTCACTGGAGAGGAGAGTTTTTACTGCGAGGGAGGCAGGGGCGCGTCTGATGGTATCGTATATAAGATCACGGTTACATTTAGGAGTGATCTTTCCCTCTTCTTAAAGCCGGTGGTGATCTCACTTTCGAAAGAGAGTATCGACGTGGCGGTGTACACGTAGCTCCATAGCGGAGCTAGTCACTGGCTACAGGTTTATTTCCTACCGGACCAGAGGCGGCCGAGAATGTTATGTCAAAAGGACCAACGACGCTGAAAGAAGGAGTAGGAGCTAATTCGGACGGAATCGAATGATTACGATATATAAAATGAGACAAAGCCAAGAGGGGAGAGCACTTAGACAATTCACTTTGAGTACAGGGAAGTCTGCTGGTAGGAATTCCTCAGGGCGTATTACGGTTTTTCACCGAGGGGGTGGATCGAAGCGATTTGCAGCGAAGAATTGATCTGAAACGAAGCACTTCGTCTAATGGGCATTGCAGAAAGGATAGAATATGACCCTAATCGTTCTTCTCGGATCGCTCCAGTACGATGGATCGAGGGGGTGCAGCTACGCCGCGTAAGATCCTCGAATCTACCAGGACCACCATCCGCGGCCTATTTTCGTTCTCTTCCCCGCCCGGGAAGGTGGATCAAAGAAAGGTAGCTTGCTTCTCTCCTGGACTGATGGCGGCTTATGTAGTGGTCGGCCTTATAAAGCTCGGTAAGCGAGGCTTACCTCGCCTCTTCCCTTATTAAATGAAGTGGAAAGTCTTCACTTAGTAGTCGGCATTCTATAAGCGACTTGTCGAGTCTACGAAGCTTTGCTTCTTGTAGTCGGCCCGTAATGCCTCCCTTCATTTGCTTGCCTCCTTCCAGCTCATAATTCCTAATGCCTATTATATTATCTAGTTCTAGAAGCTAACCGCCAGAAGCTCACCCTTCGGGTGTCGCTTCCAGCGCAGGAGGCAAAGCATTCTGCCAGACGTCCCGGCCTGGGAGCCCCGTTCGCCTTTGGTACTTCCGTAGATCTTCAAAAATAAAAGCGCAACTTCAATGCAGCCTTAACTACAACTACATTACGCAAGCTCCACCAATACCTACCTATAGAGTAAAATAAGTACCAGTGACGGTGACTTTCTAGGTTTATGGATTCAGTCAGCTAAACTCCATCAAACTCCTCAATAAATATCAACAAACAAACAACATGTCGTGACCGGTCAGGCTTGGTTTAGTAATGAATGTAAACTAAAATAGGCGGCGTTTATTCAAACAAAGGGAACCGAAGGTTTCCTTGGTACTTGACTTTAGTATTGAGTAGTACTTAAGTAGCTAAGTTTCCAAAGGTGAACAGCCCTCTGTCCTTTATAGTCGTAAAGGGCTCCTCAGAAAAGTAAGGAAGGAGGCATTCGAAAGGCCCACCACTATATCATAGGCCTTCTGGTGGGAAGGCCGACGACTACACGGACTCTATACCAAGTCATGAGCGATAGCGAAGCCAAGCCGCCGCCTATAGGACAAGGGACGAAAGCCCGACGAGGGCCTATGATATAGTCAGAAAGAAAGTACGAAAAAAAGCACGTTAAGGTTACGAAGTAACTTAGCCGTCTACAAAGGGAAAGGCGTCGGTACGGAGTCGCGTCAGCTGTGGATATAGACTAGGCTATAAGGGAGTCTTAAACTATGGACCGAGACTGCACTAAGGAACAAGGACGCTTGACTGAGCAAAGAAGTCAAGGAACGAAGCTGCTTCTCTAATATAGCCCCGTTGAATAGGGGGCGAAGGCTTTTTGAAAGAGCCTTTATTATTCTTATTATTTCTTTCTATTTAGAGAGAGGGGGCTTCAAGTTCTTAGGAAGAGCCGTACGAGGCAGCTCACGTACGGTTCGGGAGCCGAGCCCCAGCACAGGGGCTTAGGTCAACACTTATATAATAGCCAGTCATCAAATGGAAGCGGGCAAGATGGTGATGAATTGCAATTGGTCTAAACCTTCGACCAGCGGACTTATTGCGACCCGCCCAGAATGCCCATACATACTAAGACCTTATTCACCACAGCGAAGAAAGGCCGAGTGGAGGGGGGCAGTCAGCTGGCTGCTTCTTGGCCACGCCCCCTTGCTTATAGATACTATATACTTGATCTAAATTCTCAAATAGGAAATTGCACACCATTAGCCGATATACGTATAGGAACATGGGTACATGATATTGAATGTCATCCAGGTCAAGGCGCAAAGCTGGCTCGAGCCGCAGGAACTTTTTCTAAAATAATGAAGGAACCAGCACCCCCTACACTCTCTCTTAGGCTTGTGCGGCTACCTTCGGGTGTTGAAAAAGTCATAGATTCCCGATGCCGAGCTACTATTGGTATAGTTTCCAATCCCAACCATAGTGCACGTAAGCTTAGAAAAGCTGGACAAAGCCGGTGGTTAGGCAGACGCCCCATTGTTCGTGGTGTTGCAATGAATCCAGTGGATCATCCTCATGGAGGAGGTGAGGGGCGCACGAAAGGAGGTAGACCTTCGGTGTCACCTTGAGGGAAGCCCACCAAAGCTGGATTTCGGGCAGGGGTGGGGAAACGCAGACTTTCGAGAACAAATATTGGACCGGGAATAAAAAGGGGGAAAAAGTCAAGTCTAAGCGCATATCATATGGCACGAAAAGGAAATCCGATTTCGGTAAGACTTGATCTGAATCGTAGTTCAGATTCAAGTCGGTTCAGTGAGGGCGACCGCGAAAGTCACCGAATGGGTCAGTCTTTTCCTTCAGTTTTCCTATATTTAAAATGAAAAAAAAAAGCGTGGGAGGACGTTGCAGATGTCCGGGACGGACACGACTTCTTCTAACGCTAGAAGACCACTGGAAGACACCCGGGACCAGAGCATGTCGTGAAAGAAGCACACTGGGCGGGCGTGCTTCGACCGTGTCTCCGGGGCACAGTTGAATGTAGATATCATGAACGCGAGGTGCGGGATACCAGGCCGAGAAACCCGGGCAACCACCCCCCTATGTGCCGATCGCTAGCGCATCCAGGGCCCCGGCGCCCAGCTCAGCTGGAGAGGCCTAGCCTGATCTGAGAAGTGCTAATTCGGTTCGGATAGACTTCATTCAAGAACGCCGCCGCCCCTGGAATCAATAAGAAAACAAGTGCTAAGTTTCAGATCAGTGAATAAACCGAAACGAAAGAAGAGACGTTTCTCGCTCGGCGCCTAAAGCGCACTATGCTCCGCTTCAACAAATGAGAGTTTTCGGTGGAACCGGTGAACCACGCGAGCTGGTTAGATGCGCGGGACAGAGGGCTCGTAGTACCTGCTAGCGCAGCTATGCAGTGGAAGGGAAGGAGTCTAAATCGAACCCCTTCTTTCTTTTTTTTCTTTGAAAAAAAGCAGTAAAAAGAGATTCTACTCTCGGATGAGACCTAAGCAGCCACCGACCGTTCTGACGCGCCCCTGACCTATTTTGATTAAAACCGAAAACCCCTCTAAAATGGAGCCTAGTTTAAGCTAAGCTGTCAATGATAGAATGGAAAATTAAGAATAAAGAACCACAACCACTAGTAGGGATATGGATGGAGTCTCGCTCAGTAAAGAGAGTTCTAGATTCGTAGAAAAGGAGAGGAGCCTTTACTTGAGATTCTATTAGTAAAGCGCTAACGCTGCTATTTTTCTAAAGCAACAAGCGCGAAACTTTACTTTTTGAGAAAGAAGGTGCTAGTTTTGTTGCCGCTTTATTAGTAAGCAAGCTTTTTTTATATCATATCAATAAAGGCGAAAGGTTGGTTGCTTTTTTTTTATATTATAATATAAGTAAGGCGCGTTAGTGCTTTAGTTTTCAATAAGGACGTTTAGGCTTTACTAATAACATAGAGGGGGCTTTTTAATCAGGGCGCGCTGGTTTGGAACCCTATACAAGAGGCGTTTCCTTTCAAATGACAACAGCCTCTTCCTGCTGCGAGGGCGTTGCACGAAACCAAACCGCCCGATCAAGTACCAGTTGCTTCGCCGGTAGGCCCACTTAGGTTAGGGGGGCATTGCCCCTCAGTTCTTACCAACCTCCGGTGTGTAATCGACATGTTGCTAGCTTCAACTCGGTTGAATAAGAATCATGGATTCCCTCTGCCGTCCATTTCTTATTCATTCAGGGCGCTCGGCCGGTGCTCCTTTCTCAAACCAGAACAACTCTGAACGTTAGGGAAGATAAGGGAAGACCGCCTGAGCGAACCGACCGAAGGGACTTGACTTATTCGAACCGAACGATAGCGGCTTAAAGCTAAGCCTATCACGAGCAGCGTCGCTGCTTGATCGGCGGGGAGGAGCATCTCAAAGTATGGGGCAAAGGATCAAGCGCTTTGACTTTGTCTCCCGGGATCCACCACAGGTTGGGTTTGAGAGCCGTGTGATGGGTGACTATCCAGCACGGTTCGGAGAGCACTTTTAGTCTGCGTTGGTGAATGGAAGCCCCCACTATCAAGCAAGAAAGAAGCGGCTCTTCCCACGGCGGAGTCACCATTGACTCTATTTATTATTATGGTAAATCAGTGTATCAAGATGTCAATCTGAGATCTTATTTCGGTTCGATACGTCCACCTACGAGACTCACCTTTGGCTTTCGTCTCGGTAGGTGTATTATTCTACATTTTCCAAAAAGAACATTCATTCATTTCTTTCTTCCCCGTCGACCACGACGACTGAAACGACGCGAAAAATCCAGACCGGGAAAGGGGAAGGGCCGGTGGTGGGCATTTGGGAAAGTCGGGCCGCTCAGGTGTCTTCATTCAAGCGACGATACAGAAGAAGAACGAAACGAAGTGAGAGGCCGGGGGGAAGGGAAAAGAGTCGAGTCGATCAGGCTCGACGACCGGGAGAAGCAAAACGAAATTAGGATTTGGCCGAAAAAGAAGCAACGCTATGGATACCATGACCGATCACCATCGATAAAGAAGAATCTTTCTAAATCACTTCAGGTCAGCGGGGCCTTCAAGCATCCGAAATACGCCGGGGTTGTAAATGACATAGCGTTCCTGATAGAAAACGACGACTCCTTCAGAAAAACGAAGTTATTCAAGTTCTTTTTGCCAAAGAAGTCCCGCTCCGACGGCCCGACGAGTCATCTACTTAAAAGGACCCTCCCTGCAGTGCGCCCCTCCTTGAATTATTCGGTCATGCAATACTTATTGAATACAAAGAAAAAAATGGATTTCGACCCCGTCGTAGTTCTCAATCATTTCGTGGCACCGGGCGTGTCTGAACCATCCACGATGGGGGGAGCGAATGCACGGGGAAGAAGCTTAGATAAGAGAATACGTTCTCGCATCGCTTTTTTTGTAGAAAGCTCGACCAGCGAGAAAAAGTGTTTGGCCGAAGCCAAAAAGAGGTTGACCCACTTCATTCGCGAAGCGAATTCTCTTCGCTTCGCGGGAACAACAAAAACCACCATCTCGCTCTTTCCTTTCTTCGGTGCTACCTTTTTCTTTCCAAGGGATGGGGTTGGGATGTATAAGAACCTTTTTTTTGAGGATGCCCGGGAACAACTCCTAGGTCAATTAAGGATCAAATGTTGGAACCTCATGGGTAAGGATAAGGTAATGGAATTGATAGAGAAATTTATAGACCTAGGTGGGATAGGAGAATTGGTAAAGGGAATAGAGATGATGATAGAGATCATACTGAGAAACAGAAGAATTCCGTACGGGTACAACTCTTATTTGAACGAAGTGAAAAAAATGCGATCTTTGTTGTCTAATAGAACAAACACGAATACCTTAATTGAGTCGGTCAAGATAAAATCTGTTTATCAAAGTGCTTCTCCGATTGCTCAAGACATCTCTTTTCAACTGAGAAACAAAACAAGATCATTTCGTTCCATTTTTAGTAAAATAGTGAAGGATATTCCATTAATAATGAAAAAAGGGGTTGAGGGGATCCGTATATGTTGTTCAGGTCGATTAGAAGGCGCAGAAATAGCTAGAACTGAATGCGGAAAGTATGGAAAAACATCTCGTAATGTATTTAACCAGAAAATAGATTATGCTCCTGCGGAAGTATCTACTCGTTACGGAATCTCAGGTGTCAAAGTGTGGATTTCATATAGTAAAAAAAAAAGGGGACGTGCTATATCCGAAACGTACGAAATATACTAAATATCGTAAAGGCAGATGTAGTAAGGGTTGCAAACCGGACGGTACACAACTTGGTTTTGGAAGATATGGGACTCAAAGTTGTAGAGCTGGTCGTCTTTCATATCGAGCCATTGAAGCAGCGCGTCGTGCTACAATCGGACAATTCCATCGTGCTATGAGCGGACAATTCCGAAGAAATGGTAAGATATGGGTAAGAGTTCTCGCGGATCTCCCTATTACCGGGAAACCTACAGAAGTCAGAATGGGAAGAGGAAAAGGAAATCCTACGGGTTGGATTGCTCGTGTGTCCACGGGGCAAATCCCATTTGAAATGGATGGTGTGAGTTTGTCAAATGCTCGACAAGCCGCTACATTAGCGGCGCATAAACCATGTTCGTCAACCAAGTTTGTTCAGTGGTCGTAACGTAATAGGAAAGTGGGGATAAACCGGGCCGGGATTCAAAAGAATTAGGCGAAGTGTTTGTTCCTGAACGACGGAAGTGGAAAGACACTAAGGGAGAGGGTTTTACTCCTTTGTTTTTGTAATCGCCGAAATTGTACGACGAACCTTTTTGTTCCAGGCGTACGCCCCTGATACGTTACGGTTTTTATCCGCCGGCCCGGTTTATAAAGTGATAGTAGTAAGAAAAAAGAAGAAAAAGAAAAGCTAAGATTCAGGAAAGGAGGCTTTATGGGAGAAAGGCAGAAAAGTATGTATGTATGTATCCGGGGGAAGGAATTGGCAGAATTATGTTAGGTCCCAATGAGGGGGGACCGAGTCATGCGACGGATGCAAGCTATACTTTGAAAATCCAAGATTTCATAGAAGAAGGAAAAATCAACGTGGCGGATGAACAGGAAGCTCCCAAGAACCCCAACGAGAAAACGGGAGTTTTTAAGAACTCGCTCCCTAGTCACGCTCTGGTCTCAACATGCTGGGCCGAGGAAGTGCCCGATTTCCAACATCCCCCTACCTTCACTACAATTTTTGCTTTTATACTATCTGGCTTTGTGAGGAAGATCCCTCCCGCTGGATCATCATGACCCCTACGTTCCGGCTTTTCCAAAGGCAATCCTAAGGGAAGAAGAATGAAAAATAAAAAGGGATACGGCTGCAAGAAGAACCTAGAGAGGAAGCTCCACCGAAAGAAGAAGAGGAAATAAGACTCGAGTTTCTGGAAATGTTTCAAGAGGGAGGGGGTCCGAACAGCCTTGTACGTGCGCCGCCCACGCGAAGAAAGTTCTTCTCTAATTCCAAAAAGCAAAGCCACCATTCTTCAGTGATGAGCTCTAGCGAACAAATCTTATGTGTTTTTCCCAGAGAGAAATGTCTTTCCACTAGAACAAGTCCGCTGCGAGCCGAGCTAACTACATTACTCAACCGAGCCGAGGCACTATTCACCAAGTGGAACTATTTACTATCTTTACTAAGCCAACCGCCCCTTCTCCTATACCTGGCTGCTTCTCGCTCACCAAAGCGTACTTCGTTTCCCGGGACGAGCGGCTCCTTCTTTCTTCCTTCTAATTGGTAAGAAAGCGGTTTTTCCCTCAGGTTCTTCCCTGACCTTAGATGGAGAAAGAAATGCTTAAGGAAAAGGCGCCCTCGAAGCTGACGCGTCAGTCCTCTCTTATTGCCTGCCTTATTTGAACCGGCGTAAGGGGGTTCAGTCAAGTATAGTATAGTGCGGCTTATGGTTCTAGTAGCACAAAATATAGAAACTATGCTAGTTCACTCTAGAAGACCTAGTCTGACTATAGTTAGTAGTAGTATTGATTTGTTAGATTCGTAGAACAGAAGAAGAGCCTTTACTTGAGATTGTATTAGTAAAGCGTTAGCACCCCTATAGAGTAAGGCTCTCTTCTGGATAGCTGCGAAGCCTTCAATGTTGGTATGGAGACTTTGTTTGCTTCCCGTTCGCGGAACAACCCCCCTGTTGCAACACTTAAAAACTATGCTTCAAAGGGCTAACTCCACCTATTTTTGAGCTATTGAATTGGCGATCCGAAAAGAAATCTCTTTCTCACTCCCCTCTATCAGAAAAGGAGGCTTGCCTCTGAAATGGTGGTAAGGCAGGCTGTATGTATCTAGGTAGAAGTAGACCTTGAGCTCTGGGGCTTTAAGGGATATGGCAGGTTTGGAACCCTAACCCAGACCAGGAAGGTTACTATATCCTTAATCCGGGTCAGACTATCACACACGAGACTCGCCTGGGCTCTCATCGAGACCAACTCACTTCTCTCTCCTTAACATCTGGTACCATTGCCCCGCCGCTCCGCCTGTCTTCTTGTGGCCGGGTCGGGTCATTCTTCACTCCTGTTGCAAGGGAGACCTCTCTTCGCATACCGACCCTCCAGTTAGTTCCACTTCTGGGGCGAAGCTGAGTACTCGGGGCATAAGGGCCTGCGGTGATTATTAACATGCTTTTCCAGCCCATATCTTCCCACCTCCGGTCACATGAGCTTTCGAGAGCCCGGTCCGGATCTAAACGATTTTTTATGTATGTCTTATGTCTTTCAGCTCAGCGGGATCCAGAGAAAGACAGACCCACCTACCAGTTCTAAGTGGCAAGATCAATCAAACAAAATAGGCTCCGGAGAAGAACCAGTTTTTTTTTTCTTCTTATATATCCCATCGTAATATAACCCTTTTTTCAAATCAGAAAGTACCCTCTCTACTCTTAGGTAGGCCCGCACGTTTTAGGTTATCCGGAAGGAATGGAATTACTAATGTGATGTGAAACCCCCACAAAGAAAAAACTCCTTGGACTTCCTTATCCGTATGGCCGGAAAATCCGTGACAACCCCGAAACAAAGAGTGAAATGCCAAGCCCTTTCTCTATTAAAGCAACAAGCATGCGCTCAAAATACCTCCTAAACCCCAACCCACCTTGATTGTGTACTGGAACAGCTACCACTTCCTTAGAACAGCACTAACTTACCGCTCTCTACTATAAGAAAATCCAAGAAAGAGAATAGCTCCATAATAAAAAACTGCCGCGAATTACACACACGCAAGTAGCGGCTCGGCTAGAGGAAGAAGCCGGAGCCTATGCACTACCGAAGAATGGACCTGATAGAATCAATCGATTGCATAAGATATGCCAAAACCACTTACTGGTCTTTCCGAACAGAACAGCATAAAGAAAAAAAAGAAGTAAAGTAGACTCGGCAAGAAAAGAGATAGTGAAACCCTCTCCCGCCTTTTCTATCTATCCTTAGAAGTAGGGCGAGTGTCCTACCTAATTCAATGATTAGAATAATGGAGAAGGGGGAGGTCTTCAAAAAAACCTAGACTCCCACTTCCCTTTATTTGAGATTTCCAAAAGGTGAGATTTCGCAACAAAATTGGGTGGGCCCCATAGAGTGAGCGCTCACTCTTTCTTTATGGGGAGAACCGCATCTATTCAAAGGAAATGTTTCGGCCTGCAGGAGAGGCATCTTACTTTCTGACTTACTTTCCTACTGACTGAATCACTTGAATCAGTTGAAGGAGGTTTCTACAGGAAGAGTTCCGACTCAGCGTCGGGGCGGGCGGGGGTTCATGACGAGTGGGCATGAACTGTAACCAAACACAAACAAAAGTAAGCCAACCACGAATTCCTGAACCATAAAGGGAACCACCCTGTAAAGTAAAGAGCCTCGCCTAAAGGACCAGACCCGGAGCTGAGAACAAGATCGAAAGCGCAACTTCTCATTCGAAGCATGAAAGTTGTCTGGTCACTTAGAGCCGGAAGAGATAGCAGTGGCTTTATAGAAGGTTGGGGGTTGCTCGAAATCTGTCAAATACGAGCCCTTCTTTCTCTATTCAATCTACGGCCTACCCCGAAACACCTGTGTCACAACGGCGAATCTTTTGAGTGAGGGAAGCCGGAGCATTGGTCAAGAGAGAGAAAGAAGAGGAACTATAGATCAAGAAAGTCACATTAGCTACACCAGACCAAACAGACCTCTTTTTTTTATCCTCTTTTTTTACTGACCGGATCGGTCACCCCCCACCCCCCTATCACAACAAGGCGGAGCTAACCCTTAATTCCTACTGCTCTCTAAAAGGCCTGCCTATTCTATTAGTCAAGCTTGGAGAACATAGTACTAGGACTTACTAGATGAAAGACCGTGATTGGTGAAGGGCTTAAAAGCGCCTTAGGTAGCTGCTATCTATCGGATCTTTTCTAAGAGGTTAGGTGGTTGAGTCGAAGCGGAGAAGGAGACTAAGTAATCGGTCGTGCCGAGATTGATTTCCTACTTCCAGCTGAATGAGGGCCACACAGCCGTCAACCCTGCTGGAAGTGCTTTCTAGATCCAATCTCCTGGTCTTTCGTTCGCTATTCGAATGTCTTGACCAGTAGAAATGTACGAAAGGTGGTCTCGTCCTTTCCTTTCCAACTAGTAGCTAGTAGCTCCGTCGTTGATCTCTCTCTCTTCCGGCCTATTAAGTAAGTTAGTTCGAGATCGAAACTGGACCTGAGAGAGACTAGACTTCTAGTAACAGTAGGTGCGCCTTCAGTTGAGGAGAGCTGTTCACAAGCAGTGGTTATGAGCTCTTTCTTGGCATTTGTATTTGAGAGAGAGAGCTATGCTTAGGTCAGTTCCTTCAGTAAACTTATTTGGTAAGTCAGAAGTGAACTTTAGGTAAGTAGTCCCGTATGAAATTCATAAAACATTCATATCTGGCACTTGAGGAGGTCAATCTTAAGTGTTGGAAGCTACTGCTAAGGTACTCCCCCTCATCTATAAAGAAGAGGCAATTGAGAGAGAATAGGGCGATAGCCGGGTTTTTATTTTATATCCTTTCCTGTGCTTGTCTTGTATTGAGGTATACCGAAGATACGAGTAAAAGTAGGTAAGAGAAGGAGAGGGATTGCTCTTTTTTATTAGTGAGGGCAGGCAGCTTTCGTTTTATTAAATATAATGGTAGGGCTTTAAAGAAAGAGTAGGCGGTTTGTATGTTTTTATGACCCCCAGAATCAGAAAAAGAAAGAAGTAGGAGGATACGCAGAGCGAGAGCTCTTGAAGTCTACCCGGGCGCGCTTCTTCATTCATCCATTTAGGCCCTACAAGGAACACGTGGATCCAGGGAACCTGGCTCGGGAACAGCTTCTTACTAGTAGGGGCTAATCAAAGTAAAGAGAGTCCAATCTCTGAAATAGAGCTTAGTCTCTCCATAGTAGTATACTCGTAGAAGGCGTAGGTTATGACTTGATCCAATAGAGTAATAACACCTTTATATCGAAAAGAAGTGGTGCTCGATGAAACGATCCAGATTCCACACAATGCTGTGGGCTGGGGAGAGAGCTGCTCCGCGAAGCTGGGCGTTCAGTGTTCTTATGGAGGAACCATACTAGAAAGAGAATAGAAAGGGCCCTCAAAAAAGAGCGAGGGAGTGATGGGCAACCTTAGTCAGTCTATATGTTGCTCGTGAACCGCCAAGTACCAGTCTCGCAACAGTACTGGCGCGAAAGGATCGGTCCTTCACTTGCTGATCGTTCGCGAGTCGAACTCGCTCTCTTGCCGCGCCTTTCACTCACTCGCTTGAGTCGGACTCAAGCACTCTTTTTGTTTGGAGGATCATTCGTTCTTCACTCTCTTTGTATTACCCGCAGGGAGCGCAGCAACCAAGGTGCATATTATCATATAGAAACAAGCGAAGCGTAGCGAATCACATAGATAAGCCCCTACCTGCCAGCGCACGGATAGATAGGGCGGGCGAAGCGCGAAGGGGATGGATGTCTGAGCGGTTGAAAGAGTCGGTCTTGAAAACCGAAGTATTGATAGGAATACCGGGGGTTCGAATCCCTCTCCATCCGCGAAGTCATAAGTTATCTCTTGCGTTATCTATAGATAAGAACGAATCGGATCGACTCGACTGAATAGATGGAATGGGTAGCTTGTGTTATGATGTAGACGGGGGTTCTTGTGTTGTGATTTAGTCAGGACTTTGTCTCCCTTTCGTTATCTTCCGCTCCCCTTGTATAGGTTGGGGAAGGGCCGGGTGGATTACCTTTGGGAGCTAAGTAGAAGACCTCGGTGGTCTTGTGAGTGGTTGATAAACTACGATTGCAGTTTTCTTTAGGAAGTCCCATAGCAGTGAGGCTTAACAGACAAAGAAAACGGTGGATACTTCCACTAGTTGGGGAGAAGGTGACGACCCTAATGAATCGACTATGAAGGCGGCTGTTAGCTACATCAGCGCTCAAATTCCTTCATCGTTATTGCCCTGGCTTCGATGATCAACCCCTGGCACATTTAGGTTTTGATTTCGGCCATGAATCAAAGATTCCTCCTGGCGAGCAGGGGAGGGGACGGAAAAAGTGTTCCTCTGATCGATTGTAGTCGACTCTAAGCGCACCTGAACGAACTACTAGAAAGAACCCAATCCCACCCGATAACCCATGCATTCAATTATAAAACCAACCTTCCCGGTTTGCTACTCCAATCACTTCCCACTACCAGAAGAAAACAAGGGGTAGAAAGTTACTTGTTCACTTACGCAATTAGAACCTTGCTTCGGGGAATTCGCGAAAAAGAGAGCGAGTGAGGGAATAGGAGGGAGGCCCTAACCGAGAGAGGATCCACGGCAGCTACGGGGCCAGCGCGAAGGATCAAAGGCGGAACAAGACCTTGTTTATATAAGAAAATGTGAGTGAGATCCTTGGAACGTTGAACACCAACGGGTGATTGGTCTTTAACGTATGCTACTCTTTTTTGCCATCTCAACCGAATCAACAGGATCTACTGCTGAAGATGGGTGGGTAGGATATAAATTCTAGATTTTCGTCAGGATCTAAGATCGTGGTTAGCTATGGCATGAAACCATCTGCTCAATAACCTTGCACAGATGTTAATGGACTCCTTCTCGGTAAGCGGATGAGTGTACTTTATAGACTTGTTTCTGCACCTGTGTAAGAACTTCTCAACGCTTTCATCGGGTTCTTTTCGGGCTTCCACCAACTCACCCAAATAAACTTCATGATCTGATGGGAAGAAGCGGCTATGAAAAGCCATGAGCATCCGGTCCCTTAGGTGGCAATGACATAAACCAGTCAAAAGCAGCACCACTCAATGACAGTGAAAACGAAACTGCCAAAGCAGGGATTCGATGATGAATTCCCACATGTTTTAAGGAAGCTCAAACTTAGGCTTACCGTTAGGTAAGGCGCGGTCTCATAGGAGTCTGGGTGGGTAAGTCTTAGAATAGCCCGCCCACGGAGCGGTGTTAGAAGGTAGGGTGGTCACAGAGGAAGATTTTGCTCGTTTTCTTTTTAGGCCTTAGCTTACTACTATCTTATTATAAGACAGTCTGGGAGTAAAGCCTGTCTGTTTACGAATCGGATGTGGGAATTTGATATGATAGAGATAGGTCTTATCAGGTAAGTTGAGAGGGACGATTTTATATCCTTGACAATAGTCAAGTAAGGGAATTCCTTTGAAAGCGAAGCTGTACAGTAGCAAGCAGTCTAGTGAGCTGAAGTTTTCAAGCGAACGAATTAGTGGATAGTAAGTCAAGGAAGTCAAAGAAAAAGAATACGATGCACGAAATGAAAGAAGCTTAGTGTGCAATTACATACCAAGCGATGCAGTTCGTTAGCAGTCCAAGGTGCGTCTGTCCAAGGAAAGCCATTCGGTCGGTGCGGGAAAGCAAGCAAGCCAATCGGTGAGTCATTCCAATCAGTCCTTGCATTCCGGGCAAGCCAGTACGGTACCAATGCTTTCTCTTTATGGTTTATAGATAGTAAGTAGTGAGCCAGTCAAGTAAGGCTGTCTCTGTCCCTGGTTGTTAGCAGGCGAAGGAAGGATCCCGAATCGGATCTTTTCTCTTTTCTTTGATCGAAAAAAAGCTTTCGAAAACAGACTGAGCCTAGGGAAAAAGAATTGGGTGGACTTACTTCCGGAAGATTCTTAGTAGAAAGCTAGGGCTTGGCTCGATGGAATGCCTGCACTGAATGGAATGACTGAGCGCAGGGAGACATCCGACTTGCAACCTAGGACCGAAGACAAGCCGATTAAACGGACCCCTGGGACCGAAGGAAAGGAACTGGCTTCATACTATATAAAAGAAAAAATAAAAGGGATTTACTCTTCCCGGAATGAAAGAAAGAGACAGGAAGAAATTGGTACCGCTTTGCCTTGCTTGGCACCTTTGCTTCGCTTGCTTCCTTGCATGGACTGCTACCAAGCCTTACCTCTTGACTTTCCGTAGACTAAGAGCTCTTTCTTTAGTCTCGATTCCCGTCTACTAGCCGACTAGGAGTTAGAAAGCCTGACTTCAACTACCGCTTACAGGGCACTAAGATGGACTGCTTTTCTCCTCTAGCCACAAACATGCTTGACTACCACAGACAGGAGACCGCCAATTACTACTTGAACTATCAAGCCCAGAAGGGGAATTCGTAACACAGGCTCGGTGGCTCTGGCTCCTTGTCCGGCTGGGAAGGTTCTTTTCTATACACCAATCGGCCTACTGGCTCGGAAGGAAGCACTCCTAGGACAAGTACTGCACTGATAGGACTGCCTGGACAGCTAAAGGATAAACTCGAAAGTTGGATAAGAAAGAGCTAATTCTTTATTTCCGGTTTAAAGAAAGAATAATGCCAGCCTGGGTTATTTGAAAGAAAGTTAGCAGCTTGCAGGACCGAGACCGTGCTACTGGACTGGCTGACTGGGTTGGCTACTCTCTGCGCTCCCCGCTCCCAGCTGCTATGGGAAGAAAGCAAGGTCGAATTCTACTGCTCCTTCACCCGGGGAGGCACTTCGCTACCTAAAGAGAGAGTTAAGAGTTCTTCCTTCCTGCCTTAAAAGCAGATTCAAAGAGACAAGATCCGATTCCTTCAGTCTATTCGTTCACAGCTCATTCCTTCCAGCTGCCCTTACTAGACTAAATTCCTAAGGCACCGAAGAAGGGCTATTCCATTTCCATCGAGAAAGAGAAAGAAGAATAAGCTTTCCCTCATCCGTAGCAGCCACTGTCTTGCTTCCTTGCCTGTAAAGACAGGAAGAGCAGGGCTAGGATTCATCAAAGTCTTCACTTGGGTATCGATCGATACCATTAATAAGATATGTGATTCCATTCCTCCCATCCGATGAAAAGAACTCAACTCTAAGTCATTTACCGAATCATCAATGATAGAACCAGAGCAAAGGAGCGAACCAAACTTACAAGAAAGCTTGACAATCAGGATCAATTAGAGATGAATAGAAGGGGTCCGGGCAAGCGTCTTCCTTCCCTGCGAGCCAAGCCAGGCAGGAGTTCGTGCGTGCATTGATGCCGAGAATGCAAGCTTTGGAGGATGGTCAAGGTAGTTTCCTGGATATGTCTTTTTATCTATCTCGGTTCGAGTCCAGCTCGTAACAAGGCCGTTTCCAAGGTCTGGAAGCTTTTTAACTTCTTTTTTGGCGGAAGTGTGTGATCTTAGTCTTTTTCGATCATGCCACTGCTCGAAGCTCTTCCCCGCTCACCACCAAAAAGTAGACGGCACACATCAGAGTCCGCCAGAGGCGAGCAGCAAAGCGAACAGAGTCAGGCCCAACCACTTCACCAGTCCGAAGTAGAGCAGCACTGCCCTAGTCCGTCCGAAGCAGTAGCGTTAGCCTGATGCTATGATCTCGGGGCAACAAGACAATCCCAACCACGCCTGAAGCTAAGTGCCCCTCTTGACCACAGATGCATATGTGAGGAAGAGGAGAGCCTAAGTGTACAGGCGAGAACTAAAGACCTGCACCGGAAGTCGAAGAACCTGCATCACTACGGTCCCTTCGCCTGCGGACCTCTACGACGACGCTGACTAAGCCCCGGCCCCTTCCGTGGACTTCGCTGAATTGACCACACTGGAGGAATTTCTTTCGTGGTACGTCGAGCCTCTTACTGCACAGTGGGAATCTTTCTACCAGCAAGCCGGAGAGGTCTTTTTCCGGCGAAAGCCGCCTTATAAGCGCGGCTTGTAGAACCTTTTCTCTAATCAGCATGACGAGATCTTTTTCCTAGCTCTTCTCTTAGTAAGGGGCCGAGATAGGATCAAAACAAATAAGCCATTCACTACATTAAGAAAATTTATCTTTCTCTACAACATTAATAGCACCATTCCTTCAGGCGGGATTGCAGTTCGATTGAGATTTTTCTACGAAATTTCTGATAGCGTTAGCACGGGATAGGGCTTGCTTTCGGTCCCATTCTACTGTTGAAATCATGCTCCGCCTTTCTCTATATACTTCATTAGATTAGTGAAATGGGGAATTTTTCATGGATGTGGCCGAATGGTGGAAGTTCCCAGTGACCGATCTATCATGTGTGTCGCATGCATAGAGGGAGGCCCTCGTTTTCGCCCGCTTTCATAATTCTATCCACTTTATATTTTGGATCCAAAATAGAATCTATACTGTTTTTTATTCGCCGCGTGAGACATTAGCCGTGGCGGGTCTTCAGTTCGCCTTACATCACTGAGGGGAATCTTAGATCCACATTCTAGTTAGTTACTAGTTGAGACATTCGCTGGCGGCGAACGACAGGAATGCCTTTTGATGTTTACTTAGATATATTCAATTTAATCGGGTGGATGAACAGCAAAACCAACTTTCCGCAACCGAAACAGCAACTTCACTTTAACTAGGAACACCAAAAACTGGAAGACAAGCAATCAGAGCTGAAGCAGGTATAGTATAGAAAGAGGATCATAGGCGTATGGGCTTCTATATTCATAGCCTTTCCGCGCTTGGTCACTATAGGAACATGAACAAAACTATTGCATAGCCTAATCGTTTTTAGCGAGTAAGACAGCCTTTCGATAAAAAAGCACTTTATTGTAGCGAGTAAGAACCCATTTGAATCAAAATGCATATAATATATAGGAGCTTCAGCAATTTCATCAGTAGCTATACGAGAATAATCCGTTTTGTAGCAAGCATACATAAAAAAACTTTCTGATGGTTGCTCGCGAGTAAGAAAAGGTTTGAATCACATTGTCGCTACGCTATATAAGTATGAAATCAAACGATTACAAAAGGAACAGGCACAAACAACAAAAGAAAAGGAAGGCAACCGTCAACCTCAATCGGGAAAGCACACAAGCAGTAAAAGTAAAGCCGGAAAGCAAGCGCGCGCCCTCTGCTTACTAATCTCCTCGCTCTACTAGTAGGAATTTTTAATAGGAAACCGACACAAAAGCCAGCCAGCGCACCATTGGAAAGCCAGCTGGTAATAGCAAAGAAAACCGTAACCGCACCCGAACCGCCAACTCTTTCTCTTGCGGATCCTCGCTCTCGTCGTATTAGCAACAGCAAGCCAGAAAGCTGGAAAGCAAGCCCTACTCAATAAGCGAAAGGAGAGGAAGCCAGAAAGGAGAAAGTGGCAGGCTTTGACGCACGCTAGGATAGAAGATCATGTAAGAGAACTTCATTACTATATCTTCCTAATATAATATGATTATCCTTCAGACCTTCGAACTCCTCATGTAACGTCGGGGAAGCAGTTGAAACTCGTTATCTTGTCTTTAATTGGGAACCCCACCTACTGCTCAACAATCAGAAATCAAGCCAACAAAGCAGGCAGGGGATCCAGAGGTAGAACCGGGAGATCAAAGAAGGAATTCCTCACAAAGCATAAAGAAAAGCGCGCTTGCTAGGCATATAGCTAGGAAAAAGAGAGAGGGATATAAGAGGGGCCGTGTCCTCGCTGGAGCCAACCCTGTTTATCCTCTCGTCCAACCTTACTTATTGAATTCCCCCTCCAATTAGGGCACTCGAGCGTCTTTCATTCGCTCTCTCGAATCTATGCCCGCTTTTCGTCGAATTAAAAATTCAGGAGTTCTACAAGTACAATACCGAAAGACTTGACAAAAGGAGAATGACAAGCGGAAGGTAACGGGGAGACAGGAGTGAAGACGGCGGGCGCAATAGTAGAAAGGGTTAAGGGCCTCTAACGCCTCTAAAGTCTAAGCAAAAAGGCTTCACTCAGGTAGAATCGTGAATAGAATCTTGAACCTCTATCCTTTTCTGTCTTCGAGTCTTGGTCGCCTTCTCCCAAAAATGTGATAAGCTTCAGTGCGAGGGACAAATCCTTTCACTTGCGACTGCTTTACTCGCATAGTTGCAGAAACCCGCTTTGTTGGGTATTCTAGGAAATAATAAAAGATAGTCATTGAAGGTTGCAACGTAGCAACTACTTCTCCTTCTCTTGGTGTAAAAGAGACCAATAACGAGAACCGGTCTGGTGCCCTCTCTTTCGCTTTCCTCTCGCTCACCCCTATAAAGTTTGGCCAAGCTTTTGCTTTCGTTCGGACCCTCATAGTCGAGCCAAAAGGCAGTTACCTCGAACGAATGCTTGCTGGTCAAACTAAGACGCTACTAGGGAAAACCCTCTTGAAACTGTGGAAGACCTTCTTGAAGCAGATCTTGAACCACCCGAGTCTTCCGCCGATCCCTAGGGATTTCATATTCAAATAAGGGTCGGCTTTTGAGGAGTCACTTAGCTCCTTTCTTTCGTTTAGTAAGAAGTCAGATAGGCTGCCCCTTTACCCTTCTTTGAGAACCAAGCGGAAACTCCTAGCCCCTTCAAGCGAGGACACATTGCTTGCTCTTTCTCCTCAGTTCGGATTGCCAGGGAATTCCTTACTCAGAAGTCATAGACATAGACTGAAAGAATTCAAGATACCCCTATATCCATCCCAAAATAAAATTTGACATCCAAAGTGTGACTCGTCCTGGTTCAAGATATTCCGGCGTTCTTTCAACCTCAACCGCGAGGTCTTCGATACGCTTTGAGAGCTGTAAAAGCCTATCTCTAAAGGAAGCGAAAGCGGGTTTTTTATCCCTTGCTGGATCTGCTGACTTGAAACTATTTAAAGACGACTTCTCCCGGGCTCTGAAAAAGAAGATTCTAATGAATCCGAAGAAAAGAGCACATTATGGCCATGATCGGCTAAAGATCACTGCCATCTCACGAATTGGATTCGAACCAATCAAGCTACTTGCCGTGGAATAAACAAATATATTATATCAATCATTCTGTCGATTGTTTCTCCTTCCTTTGCTTCAGATGGCAGAGCTACCGCACTACGTTCTGTTGATTGGTAGATTGAATGAGATTGATTGATGGGCGTATTGAACAACCAGCACAGCACCAAGAGCCAGAATAGAAAAATAGACAAAAAAGTTCAGCTGCCAGAGTGGATCCTAGTTCGTATTTCTCAGAAATGGAATGGGACAGTCATCCGAAAACGAGAAAATAGAGGCGCC
>CM017579.2:20606222-20613722 GCA_007844105.2 Rhamnella rubrinervis | reverse complement strand
TTGACCGACGAACTACGTGGGAAAATGGACCTTCTTTCTTTTATTTTATTTTATTTTCAGCAAGCATTTTTGGAAAGTAACAATTCTATTCTTCAGTTCGGTTTCGGAAAACTTGCAGGTCGCGGATTAGTGCGTTCTGCGCCGCCGGCGGCCTAAAATCAAAGGCGCAGGTTGATCTCTCTGGTTGAGGCTGCATTCATTTATTCAACTTTACATGTGTAGGGAAGACATGGGCCTTTCACCCATCTCAGAAAATGAAAAAAAAAACACTTTTTCATTTTAAAGAAAGTTTTATTGTAGTTCCGCTTCATAATGAGATTAAAAAATGAGGCTTCCTTGGCCGTGTGGAACATGGATTAGCATTATGTCATTCCTACAAGTGATCCCCCATCCAGGATTGGAAGAAGTGCTATATGAGGACTTCGAGATCAAATATAATATGTTTCTTTCCATTCCTCGTGAGCCACTTATTTCTCCGAAACAAGAGATCAAAGTGCTTTTCCTCCGTTTTCCCAATAAGTCGACGGCGTTACACCATTGGGAGACTTCGAATAAACTAGAGTACATATAGGATACACCGGTGCTAAAACCTTTTCTCAAGATATCTTCCAAACTGTTGGGGTCGTTGCTCCGGATGTTGTTCCCCCGGTGTGAAACCAGTTGGTTCCGTAGTTTTAGAATTCTGCTGATCCCAAGTACTCCATCTCCATCATTGCATATGGGAATATAGAAAGTAAAGAGGAAAAGGCATGACCAGAAGAATTGTGTAAAATAAGTGAATTTATCCAGTTGAGGCATTCTTGATTGAGAAAAAATGATTCCCCCCAGACAGGACAGAAAGAGACTCCTTCCTGTACGAGTAGTGAAGAATTATAGAGAGCTGTGGTTGGTTGTTGACCAACAGAAAGAATGGGAGAAAAGAACTTGACTAACTTACTTTTTCGGAACTAGAAGAGATAGTTGATTAGATCCAGAAATTCAAAAATATCTTGGCATAACCAACTATTTTGGCCATGTAACATGACATCATAATAATCATCTCGTAGAAAGCCCGGAATCTCAATCCGCTCGTCGGCTATCACTGCCCGAACAAGGTCCGGCATCGTCCATTCGGGAGGTAATTGCCTCCCGCTTCTCCCAACCCACTCCGTGTATTCCTTAGAGATTCTATCCAGTATCCCCTCAAAGTCAGGTGGAGCGCTTTCCGCATCTGACCTAGTTGAAGAGGTACTTGACAGACTCTCTAAAGACATACTCTCGGAGGAGAGCATAAATTGGACATCCCCGGACGTTGGATGTCCATAGAGAACAATATCTTTTTGTTGATCCATGACAGTTACATTAGGAACCGTGCTCTGCTCCTCCCCAAAAAAGAGAGACTTGTTCTTTCTCTCTTCATTCAGGAAGACTGAAATCGGTTGGTTGTTGACCAACAAAAGAATGGGCATTTTTGGGCGTGTCATTTCAAAGCGAGATTGTGCTTATATATGTAATTTTCCGTCCGACTTTTGATAGGTCGAAAGACAAGATCAATCATTTAGTCTAGTCAAAAAGGATCTATTATACGCGAATTCCTTGGCATCTATAGAGATGGGTTATCGGTGACTCGATTCTTTCTCTTTATTTCCCTGTAACCAGAAAGGGCTCGACTTGGTCAGATGGGTGCGTGCGCTTCGGATAAGGCTAATTTATATGCTTACACTATAACTATGGCTCACGAGGAGGCCCTGGTCCTGACTAAGGAATGAGATCCCCGTACTTTTCCTATTTTCTTTCTTCTTTCATGTCGAGCTAAGGAAAGGCAATGATGAACGCGGAATAGGAATAAAGGGCCAGCCTCGGGAAATTTAGCTAGAACTGCGGGGGAAGGGCGGCTCCACTTCTGCCCTTGCTCGTGGTTTGCATCTCGGTGCTACCTTGTAGGTGTCCGATACCGACCCCGTTGTGCTGTGCGTCTTGTCTTTCCCGACGAAAGTGATGCCGATTCAGCCTGTGTGGCCTGGTGCAGTTCAGCCTACCAATTAGTAGGGCAAGGGGATATGCTTTCCTTAGATTGAGAGGACCTCCTCCAGTTTTCGGTTGTGGATACCTTATTTAAGGTAGTCGTTCAACAACCCAGGGAACAAACCCAAGGAAGGTGCCCATAAGGAGGGTCGCACAAAAAAGTAGATTTAAACGAAGACGAAGGGACTACTTCCGTGTTTTCTTTTCCAATGACGAACTGGGACATACCATGACGCACCTGCGAGGACTGAGTCTTTCTTGGCTCGCAGCCGAACCTTGCTTTAGGCTCGTCATGGGCCACCTTAGGCTCCCTTTTAGGATAAATTTTCAATCAATGCATTACGCGGGTGATCGCACCTACAGGAGGTCTTATAATCGTCTGGTGAACAAACCCTTTGCCTTTGGGCACTAAGGAAGGCAGGATGGAAGAGGCATTCCTCATTCGGGGATCACGCCCATGCCCATGGCACTGACTGCTACTACAGATGCCCCATTCTTAGACCTTCCTGAACCTACGCTCCTTCTTCTAAGAGCAAGGAGAAGTCGAAGAGGATGGCAGCTATAAGAAGAACCTCGGAGCTTCTATTCGAGGCTTATTCAACATCAACAGGAGAGATTGGCTTAGAAGCAGCTTCTTATGGACATGAATCTCCAGCTACTTTGTTTTCTGTAAGTGTAAGCGGAAGGTGCCCCTTTATTGTAATTCTTTTGGGGGTAGGGACCCGCATTAGCGGGGATCGAGGCGGAGCTGCCAATCCCGCCGCTGCCTAAGTTTCATTTCCTCCCATCCATCCTCCATTGACTGAACTAATCACTTGACTGCTAAACCGAGGATGTTGACTGTGTTGAAAGACTAGGTCATCGCCCATACTTATCTTATTGGTTTTAACACAACTCTGCTATCAGAATAAGGAGATTGGTCTTAAACTGAAACGTAGATCGTTCAACTCTAGCTTATGTTAGCCTTTCGTTCACTTACAAAAAGAGGAGAAGAGCGAGGGTATATATAGTCTAAAAAAAGAATAAGCAAGTTATCGAAGAAAGCAGCCAAGTCACACTATTCCTCCAACTGAGACTGGCAACATGAATTCATACATATACCAAGTTGGACTACAAAGAAGATCTGGGAGAAGAGATTCATTTCACCGATGGGAATGATTCCTCTTAGCGTTAGCGACTCTGAGCTCATAGGGAGCTGGGAATGAGCTTGGTTAGCTGGGACCAAGAAGGGATAGAGTTGAAAGGAAAGAGAGGATCAGATGAGCGACTCGAAAGATCAGATGTATAGACTCACCGGCTTATGAAGAAGGATTTACCTAGTTCAGGAAAAGAAATCGGACAGCGAGCGCTAAGCCGGTTAAGTAAGATAAGGACTTCGCCGGCAAGGAGATTGATAGAGGAATCAGGCCTATGAAGAAAGGAGATCGAACAAGAAAGTATTTCCTAGCCCGGTTGAAGCAAAGTCATATAAGTCGGCTACAGCAGGGTATGGAAAACTACCTTACAAAGCTGCTACTGCTACCCACCTTGGAAGGTCAGCGGAAAGAGTAGATGGAAGAGTTCAAAGCCGATAACTCGCTGGGGACAAGCTTACCTAAATAAGAAAGAGGCGATGGCATTGTTTTCAGGCCGTTCGCTAACGAATTTCATTCTTGAATCTCTGGGCTAGGGCTTGTTGAACCTCTCTCTCCTCTACTTAAGCTTTCCCGCACCGCCTCTTATCTTATTAGCGCAAAGGCAAAAGGAGTAGAGCTAGAGCGAGGATGGGAAGAAGATTGTCCAAATAAAGGAAGTCGGCCGGTTAAAGGAGTAGGCATTAAAATCCCGCTTCAGTCAATCAGCAAGACAATTTAAATAGGTATTCTCAAGTAAAGGGCCGGACCTGACTCCGTTAGCTGAGCTCTGAGCTCCTGGCAAACCATTACGTGTGCTATCTACTCTGCTTTATGTTATGGAAGCGCCGACAAAAGACTCCCTCTAATCTCGGGGAGAAGGCCTCCCAAGAGATTCGTCAGATGAGGGCGGTTCGGTTGCCTCAATCGCAAGGAGAGCTATTCCTGCTTAAGGTTGGTTAAAAAGGAGGGCGCTGGAAAAGGGGACTATTCGTTCGGAACTATTCCATCCAGAAAAGGAAGGGGCAAGGAAGGGCTAGCGAGAATTACGTCCTTTCATTCGATGCCAGACTCGTCTCAGTCTAGGCTTTCTTACATTAGATTAGGCTTTTGTAAAATATATAATATGAATCTATGCTTTATTCCCACACTATTGAAACTGAAAGGTCTCTCGTTAATAAGTAGCCTAAGAGGGCTAATCTTTCTCCCTAGGCATAATATGGATACCTTTTCTATCCGTCCTCTCGGGGATAACTTGTTGGATACGAGTACTAAAGATATATAGTGTAAGTGTAAGCCTTTCCATATCCTAATGCTTTTCCAGCAGGATCTTGAAGTCATTTTCCTTTTGCCAGCCTTCGTAAGTAAAATGGGCAAGAATCACTGGAACTATTCTATCTCTTTTCGAAAGCAGAAGATAGGGCCAGATAGGGGCAGCAAGTCTCTGATCAATATCTCAAGCAGGACTATTTCAAGCCTGCATTAAAATGAAAAATGAAAGTAGAAGCAGGATGGAGACTTTTCAATTCAGCAGGTGAGTTAGGGATAGCGGGTTCTGAGGCAAGCCTTAAAGCCAGTACATTAAGCTAGAGTTTTCAAGCTCTTTGAAAGCCAGCACTCTCTTTTTTTCAAGCAGTATCCGCGGGAAGAAATCTTTCTCTCTAAAAAGCAAAAAACAAGCAACAGGGGTATCCAACGTTATCAATAGTTTAAGTGGCACGAGCGAGCACAAGCCCGAGCCTTATAGTATGATTACCAAGAGCGAGTTGCTACAGTAAGAGTGCCTGCTCCTATTGATTATAAGTTATAGGCCGACGGTTCTATTGACGTTGGTCCTTGCTAGCCTCTTGCTTTCCTTCTTCCAGCGATCTAGTTGGAGTGTTAAGCTAAGACAAGACTATTCCTAAGACCTCTTGAGGGCAGTTTTCCATTGGGGTAATAGGTTGCAGCATTCTTTTCTCAAGTGTAAGACTAAGACAAAGAGCTATAGCTAGGGCTATCTAATCTTCTCCTGGGGCCTGTTGAGCTAATTTACTCGTATGCTTAAGACATGGTGGGGCGAGCCTCCACTAGAGAACTCTCAATTCTGGCCTGCAGGAGAAAGAAGCTCGACTGGACCTCTTTCTTCATATGGCCCACTAAAAAAGGAAACACTGACATTGCCACAAGCGGGAAGTACTTAAGAAGAAGACTCAGGGGATCCACTCTCTTAGAAGAGCTTAGGAATAAAAAGAAAAGTCTAAGAAGCTAGCTGATCTAAAAGTGCTCTTAGCAATCGATCCTTAGTAATCCCTAAATAAGGGCCTCTCTTTGTTCACATAGATTTATGCAGGCTCGAAATCCCTTAGTAGATACTAAGCTAATTTCATTATCATATAACTATATAATGTCAATGTCTTCCCTTACTATAATATCTTCTACAGGACTAAACCATATAAATTACCCTACGACTGCTGGCTTTGATGTACTTGAAGAGGAAAGAGGATTCTCAAAGGCTTTCTTCTGCCGAACCGAACGAAGACAGTTTCGTTTCTATCCCCTCTGTACCTATTGCAAGGATCTCTTATCTTTCACTCTTCCTTCATTCAGGATTGAAGATTGAATCGGGAACAGAAAAGAAGCAGGAACAATATGTAATATTTCCTTTGGTCGAGAATCTTACATATTATCTGACCCCTCACCACTCAATTTGGAAGAAAAGGAGAAGTTCCACGTGATTTAAGGTGGATGGATATCCTAGCCTAACATACTGACTTTCGTCGATGAAGCAGAACGAGTTCAATGAACTGTCTGAGGTCAATGAGTTCGAGTTCATCTTTCAAGAAGTCAAGGGACTTTTGGTTCGGTGAATTGGGAGTTGAGTTCTTGTTTCAGGCGGAACAACAGGAAGTCAACAGTGCTTTTCCTCCTTCCTTTGTCTTTCTCGTCCCCGATGGCAAGTCGAATCCCACGTTACAAAAGAATCTCGAAAATAAGACTCTCTCTAAAGCTAGCTCCTCGAACCGGATTCTTTGAATCTTGTACTGCGGGTACACAGCAAGACCAGGCTAAGCCAATCTCACTGAAACTAGAAATAACTAATCAACAACCAGTTCTTGATTAGCCTCCCGATAATAGGAAGGAAGACTAAGTTCAAGCCCATGTTTAATTGATCCCTCTCGCTAAAAGGTGCCACTGATCTTACTCTTCTGATCTTCCGTCATGCAGCCGCCTTGACAAAAACATCGATTAAAGCCTTGTAGATCGAAGTATGCAAAAGGGTATAAGGGTTATCTTACTCATTTTTCCCTCCAACTCTTGTCAATGGATAGCAAGGAAGTATTGATAGGGAGGGTTTTCCACCAAGCTAGGAAAAAATGGAAAGAAAGAGCTCCAGGAAATTCCTCAACTCTTCTATAGTATAGAGATCCAAGAGTTTTGGGCTTCTTGATAAGACAGAAAGAAACATATCTAGTCCATAACTTGAACTTTAATTAGATCATTATATTAATAATAAGAATAATGATTTGGGCCTTTATCCTTTATATAGGATATTTAGTGAACCAATCTAGTCCAATCCCAACCGGTTCTAGATATTATGTTCTGGAGGTGGAGCTTGTTGAGGAGGGAGGAGTCCGCACTTCCCAAGATGATGCGATGGGTGAGGCCAATTCACGTGGCCTAGCCTAGTCTCTGCAAAGCAGCAAACAAAGCCCACTCCGCCCAATTCAAGCAAACGTCATGTCCAAGCCGAAAGACCTCTCTAAAGTAGGTCCAGGCCCAGAAAAGCAGTCCAATCGTTTGGCTTTGGCCATGGTATCCAAGGAACACCACGTGGATGCGAGGGTGGGTTCCTCAGTAAGCCTGGTCAAGTCCAGCTCATCAACAACATCTTCTTCCTCCCTCTCTGTCGTTCCCACAGGGAACCCTAACACTCCGACATCTCATGGAAAACAACCAGCTCCATTTTCAGAATCTTAGTCAAGCTAAGCCTTCGCCCCCCATTTCTTTTACTGGTTTATGGAAAAGGAAACCATAAATGATAAATGCGGGTTATATATAATAATCTCTCTTAAAACGTTGACAATAATGTTCTTGATTGATATTTGTGGTACTTGTTGGCAATTAAATGATGTCTCTTACATCTGCGGTATCCTAAATGAGAGCTAGATATGCTGACTGATTTCTGGTCTGTCTCATGATCACTATTCAGAGGAAGGAGAGATAAATTGGAATTTTTCCCATAATGTCACGAACAAGGAAAAGGTTATTGCAAAATTATAGCTCAGGAAAGAGCACGTAACTAAACAACTCTCCTTATTCAGAAAGCGTAAGGGCTTTAACTTAATTAAGTCCATACTAAGTGTGGAAGGTGAGTGTCGAGCTGGCCGGATCTGTAAGACGT
>CM017579.2:20583722-20596222 GCA_007844105.2 Rhamnella rubrinervis | reverse complement strand
GACGGTCTTACTATTATATGTGTTATTTGAGTACTTTAAAGTTAGTGAAGTTACTTCCGGGGGAAGGCACGAACGAGGGGCTTACCTGCGCCGAGTGGAACGAGCATAATAGAGATAAATTCTAAAAGAAAGAACTCGCAAGGAAACCTTCTCAGCGGAACAACTACTTGCTAGTTGTTGCTAATCGACAGCCCTCAGAATAACTCCTTATTTAAAGGTAAGGGGAACCTAGAATGAATGTGAAAATAAGATTCGACGAATCGTGTGATACTATAGAGAGAGGTCGATTGTGCGACAAGAGGCTTTCTCAGTTCATTCGCTTGTTCTAATGCGAGTTTGATGCTTAACACATTCAAATCGTAGAACTACCACTCATAAGGCCATATTGGAATGAAAGGATGACAAGAGTGCCTGCCAAAGCTTCAAAGCAATATCCGATCAAGTGGAAGAAGTCAAGGCCTTACTCACTCTATTCTTAACCTTTGATCATCTCTTTTGATTCTCTTCTGATTGAAGTCTTGTTCTAAGCCTTCGAAGACTGTTAGGCATGGAATGATAGCGGACTGGACAGACCTAATACCACACTAAGAGATTTCGGCTTACCGAATGGAAGACGAGGGGCTTAGTCAAAGGCTCCTGCACCTAAACACAAGAAAGGATGGGGATGTCGCGGATCCGCTGTCCTCCCCTTCTCAAGTTCCTAGCCCAATCAAGCGTAGCGATCACTGAACTTTTAATTCCTATTATTATTATACAAGATATTCTTGGATGATATAGATGGCGGGAACAATGAAGCGGATTCTTCATCTGCACCGGAGAACAGGCATCTCAGAAGGAAAGTTTTGCTCTTGTCTGATGAATGACAAGCGCTATAAGGTCATTCTGTCATTCTAAAGTTTCTCTAATAGGACAGACAGGGTAGAAGGTTCTGTTCTTATTGAATCAGATCTGGCATTAATTAGTTGGAAAAGAGGATACCTGAGATTCCGACTATAGGAAAGAGAGCACCGGATGATTGAACACTATCCCAATTTCTAGCAAGAGTACCAGCGCTTACTAATTCAATTGCAAGTGGTGGTTGACTCTTGATTCAATTCATCTGCACAGCTATCCCATTGCCCTAAGAGCAAAGATAGACGGTGAACCAAGCCCCTTTACGCTTGTTATCCCTCCGTCAACAGATCAGTAGAGATCCGCGAGTGGGGACTTTCTTGAATAAGGAGCTGGTAGAAAGACTTGGCCAGAACTACTTGTCCCAGTTCTAACTAATCTAAGGGCATTCCCTAGTAGCATTGGCTATCTATATTGTTTGTTTTTCCTGCGGGACTCGTGAGAATGACATCATCACGAACAAAGAGGGGAGACAGTTGAGGGATTGTTCACATCCCCAGGCCTTAGCCAGAACATGATCTAATTGGTCAAGGAGGTACCACTCACCAAAGACAAACCAAGGTTCGTCGAGAAGCGAAGGAAGAGGTCCGGCTATTACTGGAAATGAGTTTCGCCCCTCAACTGGAAGGAGATGTTGTAAACTCGACTAGACGAAGGAATCGGAAAAGAAGAACACAAGCAAACAGGAATTGGGAGTGAATGTCTACGCTCTTGACGATAGGTATGATGGGAAAGGAGTAAATGCTATTCGTGCCGGATCATCGCCCTTGTCTTCGGGTAAACTGCTCAACCAGAATGCAAGTCTTCTGCTCCGCTCTCATCCACCAAAGAAAGAATAAGATAATCCAACCACAAAGACCCTCCTAGCTTCACTGGCACGTCTGAATAGGCTGGCTACTGCTCATAAGACAGGGAGGATTCCTCCTTTGCTCCTCAGCCTACGGGGTATTAGCAGCCGTTTCCAGCTGTTGTTCCCCTCCCAAGGGCAGGTTCTGGAGCGTTACTCTCCTACTTAGACCAGCTGCTTCCGACTTGCATTCCACTCCTACGGTATCGAATTGCAAGTGTTAAGCATATAACATATGTACTAAAGCTTTCACTGCTTAACCAGCTTTCAGTGCTCTAAGCTTCTCTCTTTCTAATTGACTTTCTTCTTTCTAAGGACCCGCTCTACGAGGTTCAACTAGATAATAGAGAAAGCCCGAGATCAGTGGTACAAACAATGGAAAAGGTTCCTCTGCGGAACAAATCCTTAACCCCAGTACTCAACCCGTCTCTGATTTCCCTTTCCTCTCTAGTACATGAGTCGATACGATCTCCCTTACCTCCTAGTCAATAAAAGATTGAATAAGCGAAGCGCACTCCATCATTCCGGTCACCCGTGAACTGTGAAATCCGGAAATTGGGTGGTTGGGAAGAGTAGGGACAGCGGAGTTCTACTGCGACGGTGGCTCCACAGGAAGAGTCCGGCCTAGCCCTATTATAGGCCTTGTTCAGAGTGCACAATTGTTGGCAGACAGATATCTCACATTGCTTAACTAGCTTTCCTGCCTTACTTCGTAACCTTGCTTTCATTAATGAATTGAGTTTTCCGCGGTCTAAGTCCGGAAAAAATATCTCATGTAAAAGAAAAATAGATTGAAAATCCCACACACCCATTGATGGAGAAGAAGACTGGATATGCAAGGATAAAACTTCCTTGAAGGCACGGTCAAATAGTCTACAGTATAGTAGCCTGCCTACCTATCAACGCGGTCAATGCATTATAGCGTTTACGACCAGCAGGCAGGTAAAAGAAGCGTGTATAATGAGAGGCGGTCCAACCACAAGGACAAGGACCCCTTCAAGTAAGCCTCGTGCCTTTGCAGGGTTCTACCTCGATTAGTTACTTCTTTAACAAGTCCGTTTTGAGCCATAGTGACTCTCTCTATCGATCACGGCTTTAAAGAGATAGACTCCCTAAGTTGATAATATAGGACAAACTCACTATATCTATTTTTCGTTCATTGTCACAAGACAGACTTCAAATCTATTGTCTTATCAATATAGAAGCACAGATTACCCAAAAGCGATGAGCTCTTTTAGTGATGCCCGTTCTTCTTTCGTAGTTACCAGGTCTTCTTTCCTACGTGGGAGCTTTCTCTGGAGTTCCTTATTTCTTTTCTTTCTCTTTCTGATATTCAAAAGTGAAGAAGAATGAATCAATAGGCCCAGGGCTCACTACTTTCTGCGCTTAGGAGTGCCTTTTGCTTCTTATAATCTAATTAGTCAGTCTCTCTCCGCCGACTGAGGCATCCTTCATTCAGTCTAGATAGATAGAATCGCAAAGAGTATGTTTGAAAGGGGTGTTAGCGGGTTTCAAAGCATTGAACGGGTGAGAATAAAGATAGAGGGAGAAAGAAATAGCAAGTACTAATCTTTCCTTTCTCTTTGAACTTCGAATTCTTTCAAAGAGCGGATTCTCGCCTTGGCCAATCACTTTTTAAGGTAAGGTTAGGATACTCTATCTTTTTATTGTACTATTCCCCTGATGGAAAACTCTTCAGAAAGATAAGGTGTCATGACCGGTTGAATACTGAAATTCATATTTCATTTTAGCCCTTTTATTTTAATACTTGTATTGAAGCCAATGTAGGTGCGCATCTATAAATTAGACCAATTAAACTTAACGATATTAATCTGAGACAACTACTTTGTTGGGGCTACACCAGTCCGAATGTTGGCTTAAACTAAAAAACGGTATGTTGCCATCGCTAAACTTGCCTTTATCGCGGGAATATTAAAGAAAAAGAAAGAAGATTCTTTGTTTATACAAGTAAGTTTATGCAGCTAGTTTTCCCATATACATATGGATTATTCACGATAGGTTTAAGTACATACACGGTCATGGAAAGATTCGTATTTTCTGAAGAATTAAGAGGAGTAAAAGGACGCGTGTCCTAAGCTTTATAGTCTAAAGTTAAAGTAAGAAAACATACCTGCCCCTCTTTACCTCTATGTGGTGTATTCCCCGTGGGAGTCTATCCAATAAGCAAGCAAGTGCGCAAAAGCTCTAGGGTTATCGGGCAAGGAAAAGCAATTGAAATGAGGAGTATCTCAAGCGAGCGAATACGGTTCCTGCGAGTTCCCTTACGTATCCTGCTGTCCTTGTGTAGGGCTTAGAGCGAGAGCATGTGAGCAAGCCTCTTTATTGAAAGCCTTTACATAAGGCATAAGGAAGTCCCTTGCCCTTGAAAGTAGTCCCCTGTACTGTGTCTCCCTATTCCGCTTCCTTAGATCTTCTCCTTAGCAAAAGCAAGATAAGGGCTCTTTATGTACGTAACTCTTCCTACTCTAGAAGGGCCTTATGCTTATGCCCTTGTGCAGTAAATAAAGCTTTTGAGGTGGGCTACTAAGGTACCAGGATTCGATCTTGGACCATCTTCAACATCCGGGTTTTTTAAGAATGTTATGTTAAAAGGACCAAGGACGGTGAAGGAGGAGAATTCAAAAAATGAATCCCTTATGTTGCAAGGCGCTTTATACATATTTTCTTGTCCAAGAACCCTCAAAAGGCCTCTGTTTCACTGATTTTTTCTTGGGTCGAGCAACCCTGTCTTGGTACTCGATCGAACTATCAATTCAATGCCGAACTCTCAATAATTTATGCGCAAAAAGGGCTGTTGTCTCGCCTTTTCAAAAAAAAATAATAATAGAAATGCATTTTCTTTATCTATCTGTAATGCATACTTTTTAGCCCCAACGAAAACGAACTAGAGGACGAGGCATTTTCGGGGACTAGCCCTTTTCCCATTACTCAAGAAATCGATATCACCTCACCAAAGGGAACGATGATGCTACCGAACACCAACCCAATCTCGATTTCAAAAAGAATAACCCAACTCGAGACTTACGCTTCAATGCTACTCACTTACGAAAGGTTACATGAAGGAAGAAATAGACTTTGATAAGTAAGTTACTACCACGTTCCTTCTTATGGTAGACCTAAGTCGTTTTGGGGTCACCCCGAATCCGAAGGTTACGTTGCGCTATCACTTTCAATCGATTAGGATTGCTGATTGCCGTTCTCCAGCGCGTTTCTTCCTGTTGACTCTCTTCATAGCCTTGTTACATTAAAAGATCAGTTCTCTTCTTCCCTTTAGTTATTGTTCTTTTTCGACCGTTACAAAATGGGTCGGATAGATCTCAACCACTATTATAGACTAATCTTTCTAGGCATAGCAAGCTTTTCTATCTATAGGGATAGGTCGCATGTAATGACAGATCACAGCGATATTCAAGTAGTAAACTACCTGTCCTCTAGCAAGCAAGTAAGCCAACTACCTTATCTCATTAGCGAAGCTAGAGTACATGAGTAGACTGCTTTCTTAGTTATCACATTGAAATGAGAAATTTCTCTCCGCTTTGCTGCTCTTCAAGTTAGAGAGGGACTTAGACCATGCGGGGACCGGCTTCGCGAGACCGTTCCGTTCGCCACGCACCGGCCCCAATCACTTGCTTATCGTAGAGGCTGTAAGTACACAGTGCCCCACAACATAGTCCGACTTGCATGTGTTAAGCATATAGCCAATAGCTTCTTAGCGCTTAGCTACTGCGTATAAGCTTCAACCTGCTATTACAAGAAAGTAAGTAATCTCAAGGCCCGGGAGGGGATCGACCACTAAAAAGATAAAGAGGGCTTAGATTAAAATGGAATTCGAGATTGAGTTGCCACTAAGGGAGCTCGGTAAGGTTTGGAAGGAAGGATTTGGGGCTGGCGTTGGTGATCTTAGGTCGAAGTACTTTTTTTCCCTCGATCAGTCTTCGTTGGGTTTTCCTCTCTCATAATGTCGTGAGAGGCTTTCTTCCCTAGGTCTAACTAGAGAAAATCCCTTCTATCTTTCTTTTCTTACTTGATTTCATTTTTATTTGCTATCGGAAAAAGTTCAGGTTTAAGCGAGACAATGAGTTTTGTAATCCTGTGATCAAGTCTGTGATAAAGCCTGAGTCTTGAAAGCCAGTTGCTTGCCAGGCCCTTGCCTATGGATAAGTAGTGGAAGACTTTGGCTAAATCATGGCAACCCCAGGTTCAGCCAGTTCTCGTGTAATTATATCTAGTGTAATTCCTTCTCGCCCTCCTTCGAGTCTAGGATTGATTCTGCTGGCGAGTCATTGTAAGTCTTCTGCGAGCAAAGCAAATTGAAGTTGAAGTAGGAAATGAAATGCGCGACCCTCTTTTTGCTAAGCCTAAGGCTGTTGTTGGATAAGGATTGCAGTTCCAAGGCACGCTGCTTTTTTTCCTCTAGGTCGAGGGTAAGCCCATGATCTAGTGCCTCTTCTTATTGATCCAGTGAGCAAGCCTCTTCTTGAGAAAGTAGTCCATTTTTTCCTTGTTGAAAGGCGCAGTCCATCCGTCCCGGTGGGGGTTCCTTCCACACCGCCTAGTGCCTTTGTTTGAAGGAGTAGTTGCTATTTTAATTCCTTCTTTTGAGAGCCTGTGCTATTCCATTTGAATGGGAGGGAGTTTAATACGAGCCAAGAAAGAGGGTGCTTTCCTTTTCCATTGGAGCGAGTGGAAGTGCTAAGTTTAGGGTTGTGTAAGCCCGCCTGTGAGAAAGTTAGCTAGAGATTAGGTATAGAGCCTGTTATTGAGAGTGCTTTTATTACAAGCCAGTTCCCTTCCAGACATTTTGAGTTCGAGTGCTTCGCCCATTTACATTTAATCATTCTCTTCTCGTTGGGATCTTTCCTCCAGGCAGTCTTCAGTCTCTCCAGTTTAAGTCCTAGGGTAGGCCCCTGTTCCTTTCATTTACTTGCCAGTATCAGCAGTTCCTTAGGAAAGAAGGTAAGCAAGAAGGTCAGCCTTCGGAGTTGCATTGGTAAGCCCTAAGGCAAGGGCACCCCTTCTAAGTTCTGCAGTCCTTTTGTAAACGCATCCAATTTCAGTCCTTTCTTTAGCCTAGTGCAAGCTATCCTGTGTTAGTTGTAGTTTCTTCTCTTCGTTCTCTTTATGCTGCTCTGCCTTCTGATCTCAGATCTGGTTTTAAGAAAGAAAGATAGATCATAGATAAGAGAAGAGGCACTATCAAAAGTAGGTGTAATAGGCTAAGTAAGAGGCTACGTTAAAGAACTCTATTGAACTAGTGTTTCTTTCCTCTTCAGATACCCTTCAAGCCCTTAAGTAGGTTAGACTTTTTTTGGTAGGACTGGCTATAGATTGATTTGGTAAGTCTGATGAGAATCTATATCTTTCTCTTTACCTGGGAGAGATTCCTCCACTTTTTTTCTGGGTTTACGTCTACAAAACTCTTTAGAGGGTATATTCATATACTTTTAAGGAGTACCATAATATGGTTGGAAGAAGACTATCACCTTCTGGGCATGGTCCAAGCAAGAAACCTTCTGCATTCTGACACCCTTTGAAAAGTGCCGCTTCCTTCTTTTCTTTTACTTTTTTAGTTATTCCTAAGGGCAGTCCTAGTCTACTAAGAAAGTTCAATCAGTAAAGCTAGTATCCATAACTCTTTTGCTTTCGAGCGAATAGGTTCCTTTCATAGGCTAAGACTTTGAAGGACATTTGGCGATGGAGTCTAAATATAAGTTTTAGTCCTAAGCTAAACTCCTGTCCTTTGTAGTCCAGTATAATCCTGTAGTAGCTTTCCTTATGTAATAGCCTGTTGTTGGAGTTTCATTCTTTTGAGTAGTGCTAAGCCCTTAGAGTTTCCTTCCTAATAAAAAGGATTAGTAGTAGTAGCCCTCTTTTTTTAAGCAAAAGGTATATCCGCAGTGGAATCAATAAAGGAAGAGGTTTGGAACCCTGTATCGTCCTCAGTTGCATCTCTGGTATCAGCATATTCTTGACCTCCATCGCAACCCTATTTCGCCACTGATCTCGACACCAATCCGGCATATATATAGAAATTCAGGGGTTCCCTCACTCCGGCCTATCCGACGAAGTGACTCCCGTAGAAGACAGAAAAATTTACAGTAGAAGATCTTGCTTGCCAAACTATCTCCCCGGTATTTCTATCAATCATTGGAAAAAGATCTCTATCCACGGGTACTAACGTTTATCCATTGGAAGGCGTAACATACTCCATGTGAGCTAGGGTAGGGGGATGATAAAAAAACTGTCGAGTTTGGAGGCAAGATAAAATTGGCAGGAGTTTACCCTTCTCTGTCAGTATCATTCCCTGTAGCTCCATGAGCCGACGGTTTTTTCAAAAAAGGTTAGATTCATAAGTAAGTTCCCATGGTTGGCAGGTGGAGATGAATCACGACAGCTTTTCACTCCACCATTGGTATGGATGGAGCTCCCTCTAATGGTATACTCGTACACCCGCTATACCAGAACATCGGCCAGTACTCGTTTTGAAGTGCCGGTGAAATCGATCCAAAACCATTCTGAGCTATACCAATCGATAGCGGATGGAAAGGGCTTTGCTCCGTTTTGGTATAGTAGGTAGAGCCTTTTTTTGCCTTTGAGCCTTAGATAAATAACTTTACTGGATAAAACTAATAAAAAATAGGAAAACGAGAAGCTCCAACTGGATCAATTGGAACTGGAACACCTATGGTGCCTTTGGCTTCGCCTCCGTTACGGTTTCCGGTTCAGGGTCAACTGGAACTTGGTCAGGTACTAGAACTACGAGTTCCTTTCTCCCGAGTGGCTTCCACTCCTCCTCACATACGAATGTGTAATCTCCGGATGTTCGCCATGGAGATTCTTGATCCAACGAAGGGGGATGGAATGTGGCTGCTTCTGGGGTTTCAGTTCATGATGATTCTGAAGTTGATGACAGGGTCGCATGCAGGGTTCCAAACCCGCGGGTAAGAGACTATATCTCAAAGTCCAGCTGGCTTTTACCAGTCTGGTGAATTCCCTAAAAGGAAGAAGTGGAGGATTAGTGTGTTCACCGGTGTTGGAGCTTACCTTAAACTTAGAGAAAGGAGAAAGGGGTGCTGGTTAACAGTTTACTTTATATGGGACGGGCCCTTTCTTATGTGTTGGAGCCCGCATTATTCCAATCTGCGGCATATATTTAGCATATCTTTCTTGTCTTGTCCTCATCTCGCTACGGATTTTTTTATTCTAGTCACTACAAGTGGGCGGGCTGCGAGAATAGCCACCCACGGAAGCACAAAGACCCTTTCCTCGAAGATTCCAATCCCTGGAGTCCCGAGCTCTTCCCTCCTTCTATTCTTTTTTCTTTCTTTTGTTTTCTGATATATAGTGGATTTTCATTGGAACTAATCCTTTCACTAAGCCATAGGCTTGCTTTCTTTTCTTCTTAGCCGGCCGGCGCACTGACCACACCTTCACCATATCTCTTTCTGAGTCAAAATGCAAGAGAATGAAAGCCTTGTCCAGCACGGATATGGATTTAGGGCTGTCTCTTTTTCCGCCCATAGGAAAGGAGCTCTGGATCTAATCAAATAACATTAGGTCTCTTTCCTTGAAATTTTCCGAAAGGCATTGCACTCATACACACTGTATTTTTAACTTTCTAATTGAAATCCACTGTGTTAATTCCATTTTCACATACGGGTAGGAATTTCATACCTCTTTTGACCTTTGAAATCCGGAGCAGCGCCCATACTACTAAGATTTTCTGGAAACCCTCTATTTGAAGACTTTTCGTCGGTTTCCGCTAGGGTGACTTTATTAACAACAAATATTAAAGTATAACCAAAACTTAAATTTTGAATAAGTCCTACATCTCCTCCGAAAAAAGAGTATCATGCAACTCGATGGAATGACCCGACTCTTAAGAAATAACACAAAGTCCTACTCCTACGACCCTCGCGAGCTTCGTTCCCCATGTAAAGGCTTACGTCTCACTCACTTAGCTTCCTGAACCCCTGCAAAGAATTAGAGACATGGACCGAAGCCCCATAGTCAATACACCAGGAGTTCTCAGGGCCAGAAATTGGGTTAGATTCAATAATGAAGAGAAGAGACGTTACCCTCAGATTTCTTCATTTGGAGAGAAGCTTTGAAGAGCCTGCAGTCCCTCTCTCTTGAAGTGGCCGGGTTTGCCGCAAAAGAAGCAGTGTTGCCATAAGAACGCTTGTCTTGGGGTTTGGGTTTGGGCTTCTGGACTCCTCTAGGTGCACTAGGACCAGGTTTGGCTTTCTTGGATTTGTTCTTCTTAGACTTGCTTTTCGGCTTGCCCGAACGCTCTACACCTGGACATACTGAACTCCCTTCCCATCTCAATCTTCATCCTCCCTCATCTTCTTAACATCAAACTAGATCGTAGAAATTACCTTCTTTTTCCAAAGTTTCTCCCCGTTCTTAATAGCCATGCATAGATTCTTGGGCTATGTCGATGGTTCTATTTCTGCTCCCTCTCAGACCATCGTTGACAAAGAGACTTCTGGAGAAGTCTCCTAACCCTGCGTACCTTCAATGGTTCCAGAGAGAATTAATCCAACTAGGTTAATTCAAACTTGTAAATAACCTAGTTGGATTAATTGAATATTGACATGGATCGTCATTATTACGTGGGTTAACGGTGATTTGGGGATTTCCCAAGAGTGATGGGATTTGACTCTAAATAAAATAGAAAGTGAGAGTTGGCTTAGTTGCTTAGCAACTAAGTTTCTTTATATTAGATTTAGTAACTTCCTCCTTTAATTTTTAAATAGGGGCAGCCCTAATCCTAAGAACTCTACTTTCTCCCTAAGCAAGATAGTAGTTTATCCTCTCCTAGATTTTCCATCCCTAGACCCGGGTGGGTGTTGGGGGGTGAATCCACATAATGAGCTATGTTAGTTGGAGATTTCCACCATCGGATCGCCAGTCTATCCTCTGTACAGTTCGTGATCGTAGAGATTCCCTGGGTCGACGCACGTGGCTACAACCTCGGTTCGAAGAAGCACGATTGGAGCCTATGGCTATGCATAGACTCTCGAGCCTAAACAAGGGGACCATCAAGAAAAGGAAGAGTTCGGATACGATAGAGGGAAGGACGAAAGGACTGCGAGGTGACCCCAAAATCCCAGCTAGTTTTGGCTGGGATTTTCATTCTTCAATTCATTCGAACGGGTAGGGTTTGCTTTTTTTTTGCTTCCAAAAAGGTGTTTTGAGAAAGAAGAAAGAAAGAGGTCTTGTTTTTGTTTTCAAAATTATCTCATGAGCAGCCCGGTCACGTTTGTTGAGCTCCTTCGTCCGTGTTAAAAGCAAAAGGTATACTAAAAAAAAGAAATTAAAGTAGGTGGGATGGGCTTCCTCCTTGTACAAGCACGGGGCTTAGTCAAGTAGAACCGGGGGTCGCACAGCTTGCTCGACGCATCCTTTCTTTCAACCTTATTAGCGTTAGTAGGTAGGACGGGCCGGTTAATTTCCCCCGGGTTGTTGATGTAGTTGCTTGTAGTTTTCTTTTATTTTTATTGAGTTGCTAGAAGCAATATATAACTAACTACGTAGTTCAGGAGAGGAATCAATGTTCAGTAGTACGCCCGGTTCACCGGGTTCTACCACTGCGGGGCCCACTCATACCCAAAATCAGAGTTTGATTCTGGCTCAGAAGGAACGCTAGCTATATGCTTAACACATGCAAGTCGAACGTAGTTTTCGGGGAGCTGGGCAGAAGCAAAAAAAACCTGCGCCAGCACCGCGGATGATGCAGAAAGCTTTTTTATAGAGAGAGTCAAGGGGCTTCCGCGGGCGATTCTGTAACCGCAGGCAGCTCAGACCCGACTTAATGATGGCCGCGCATGAGATCGCACGAGACCACTTCGATTAGGAGTCGGGGATGCGAAGATAGCGGCCTAAAAACCTTCCGCGCTATCTTAAAGCAGAAAGGCGAAAAACTTCCATTTTGAGACCGCGACCCATCGCGGAGCACTTTATCACTGATTTAGTGAGATAAGTGTTAAATTATCCTCCACAAGACTTTTGATGTTTTTCTGGGCTTGGGTACGAGAACATAATTGGAAGAAAGGGTCGAAGTTTAGACCGCTCACAGTAGTTCTACCTATAGAAAAGATCATGAAAGAGGAGACAACCCATTTATGATTCCAGCCGAGAGACTAGTAAAAGGAAGGATCAAGAATGTCATATATTTCAGGAGCTAGATCAGTTGCCGATGAACAAGTAAGAATTGCCTCAACAAAATTGATGGAATTGGACCTAAAAAGCCATTCAGGTTCGTTATCGATTAGGTATCAGTGGGAACATAAAGATAAAAGAGTTAACTAAGTATCAGATCGACAAAATGGAACAAATGATAGGTCAAGATCATGTTGTTCATTGGGAATTGAAGAGGGAGAACGAGCGGACATCGAACGATTAATTTCAATTTCTTGTTATCGTGGAATTCGTCATCAAGATGGATCGCCCTTACGCGGTCAACGAACTCATACTAATGCGAGGACTTGTCGCAAGCAAATTCGGAAATGAATCAGTCTACCGAAAGCCCTTGGTACTTGTCTGATCAATCACAATAGCTTCAATAGTTCACTGAAATTCTTATTATTATTTTTATCACCGGTTACTAATCCAGTATACGTATAGTAGGCCTCCTTCGCCACTCCACTAGTGGCTCGGCTTGGTCTCGCTCCCCGAGGAATAGAAAGGGAGGACCTGGGGCCAGAGCAAGTTGGGTTGGGGTATAGAACCGTAA
>CM017579.2:20569298-20583622 GCA_007844105.2 Rhamnella rubrinervis | reverse complement strand
GATTCTAATTAGAAAAAAAAAAATAGGTAAAAATCTCTCCCCAAACCGTGCTTGCATTTTTCATTGCACACGGCTTTCCCTATGTATACATCTAAAACCCAGTTCCTTCCCTAGAAAGGCCTCTAAGGAAGTTGAATACTCAGTCGATCAACCCTTACTGCATGAACATTTCATAATAGAATAGAAAAAAAAATGCATTTTTTGTTATCTCTTGTTCTTTTAAGGATAATTCCCATTTCCGTAGTCGCACAACCAATCATTCCTGACTGACCAGATCATTGATGCAAACAATATCCAAATACCAAATTCGCCCTCTATATAAACCCCGAAAAGTAGAATAAGTTCTTGGAAAAATAAAAGAAAGAACTTCTTCTTCCTCCATAAAAATTCTTCCAATAACTCCGAACCGAATCTTTTCAAAAAAACCCGTACAGTACTTTTGTGTTTACGAGCTAAAGTTTTAACACAAGAAAGTCGAAGTATATATTTTATTCGATACAAACTCTTTTTTTTTGAGGACCCGCTGTAATAATGAGAAAGATTTCTGCATATACGCGCAAAGCGGTCGATAATAGAAAAATCCGACGAATCGGTCCAGGTCGACTTACTAATAGGATGTCCTAGTGCGCTACAAAATTTCATTTTAGCCAACGATCCAATCAGAGGACTAATTGGAGCTAATGTATCAAGCTTCTTAATAACATTATCCATTAGAAATGAATTTTCGAGCGTTTGACTCCGTACCAATGAAAGATTGAGTCGCACACTTGAAAGATAGCCCAAAAGCCGAAGGAATGCTTGAATAATGGGTTTATGTAGATCCTTCCAGGTTGAGCCCACACATAAAATGCCATTGCCATAAATGGACAAGGTAATATTTCCATTTATTCATTAGAAGAGGCGTATCTTTTGAAACCAAAATGGATTTTCCCTGATATCTAATATAATGCATGAAAGGATCTTTGAAGACCCGTCGAATAGCCGGAAAATCATTAGCAAAGACTTCTTCTACAGGATGTTTTATTTTTCCATAGAAATATATTCGCTCAAAAAGCCCCCAGAAGATGTTAATCGTAAACGAGAAAATTGGTTGCGGAGAAAAAGTAAGATGGATTCGTATTCACAAACATGAGAATTATATAGGAACAAGAATAATCGTGGATTAGTTTTTGAAAAAATAGATTTTTGTAGTAATAAAACTATTCCAATTAGAATACTCGTGAAGAAAAAGCCGTAATAAATGCAAAGAAGAGGCATCTTTCACCCAATAGCGAAGGATTTGAACCAAGATTTCCAGATGAATGGGGTAGGGTATTAGTACATCTGATACATAATTTAAACGTGGGAATTTGTCCTCTAAAAAGGAAATATTGAATGAATTGATTGTAAATTATAATATTTTACAATTTCTGTCCCCGAAGGTGGTAATCGTAAGGAAAATGGAATTTCCACAATGACTGCAAATCCCTCTGAGATCATTTGAGAATAAAAATTCTTGTTGTAACCAAAACTTTTATTTTGGGTAGAATCGTTAGCGGAAATAATCAAATGATTCTGGTGATACATTCGAGTAATGAAACGTTTTACAATTCGTAAACTAGATTTATTGTCATAACCTACATTTTCCAACAAATCTGATCTATTTAAGCCATGATCATGAGCAAATGCATAAATATACTCCCGAAAGATAAGTGGGTATAGGAGGTCATGCTGCTGAGATCTATCTAGTTCGAAATATCTTTGAAATTCCTCCATTTTAAATTCGACTTGAACGGGTATAGGGGTTTATTGGGTTATCAAATGATACATAGTACGATACGGTCAAAACAAGGTATTATAGTAATAAAAAAATAGATACCTCGGAAAAGGCAAGACTCATCAACAGACTCTCTATCCTCTCTTTTTCATCTAATTGGTTTATGTTCAGTCTAAGATAACAAGATGGTTAGAAATCCTTTATTTTACAATCCAATCGCTCTTTTGATTTAGAAAAAAAAATCTTTATCAATATACTGCCTTCTTCTACACATTTATCTCCACCCGATAATGGATAATAGCTAATAGTTAGGACTCATAAAAAAGGGATAATCCACTCATGGAAAAGCCTTTCCCGCGTCAAGCACTAATATATTTTTAACGTCTAATTAGATCGGGGAATCATTCAAAAATGAAGAACAGAAGCTCGTTACTCTTTGTTTCCCTATAATTGGTACCATAGTGGGGCTCTATCCATTTATTCACTCGACCCGACGACTTTAAATTGAAATTGATTTTCAAATTTTTTTGTTCCGATACACCAAGAATTCAAACAATTCAAACAAGGTTTTGGACATATCCGGAAAGAATGAAATATTCTCATAATTCTTCATTGATACGACATGCTACTTTTTCCATTCATTCATTTCAGGATCAGTCGCGGTCTTACAAACTCTACCGATGGTATGGACGAATCCGTTGCTTCATACAAATGTGTAAAAGATGCTAGCCGCACTTAAAAGCCGAGTACTCTACCGTTGAGTTAGCAACCCTAATAAAATAATTATAAATAAAATAATTATAATTAGAATGTGTAGATACAATCGAAATTCCAATAAACAAAATAATAAAGAGATTGATTTGCCCGGCGCAATCAAAACATTTAAAAAGGAAAAACAAAACAAAAATCGAAAAATTTCTAATCGATTATGAACATAATAAAATGAACAGATCCGATGAAAATACAAAAATTATCAAATATAGATACCAATATAAAAATATAAATAAATATAAAAAAGTCAAAATATTTATAGACTACCTTTTGTCTCTTATGTTATCCATAATTATATTCATCTTAAAAAAATTTTTGTATTGTATCATACAAAAACTTCTTGTATCACAAAAATGCAATGAACCCATTACTTGAATGAAATCAAATCTATGGGACAACGAAAAAAGGATCCATTTATCCACGATCGGATTATATTTATTTGATACACCGTTGTCAATATGAATGTTGAGAAAAGAATACAACGGAAAAATAGAAAACAAATTATAAAAAAAACAAACAAAGGACTTGTGTTGGATTGGCACTACATAGATAATCGACATATATACACATATATACAACATATATACAACATATATACAAAAGGCTGTAGACGGAAGAAAAATGAAAGAAGAAGTAGAAAAATCTCGGGTTTAGTAACTCAATCAATATAAGGAAAATAGGAAAAAATAAGTCAAATAAGAAAGCTTAACCCTTTGTTTTTATTTGTTCATAGAACTCCAACTAAAACCCCGATTAGCGATTAATAGAATAAAATTAAGACCCAATTTTTTATTTATTTTCTTGATTTATTCTATTCAAAAAATTGAATTTTATCGTTATCAAAAGAAAATATGACATTCTATAATAGCAATAAAAAATTAAGTAGGATAGAACAGGAGGGGTGGGTAATAGCAGAGAAAAGATTATACAAAGTTTTCTACAAGTCCCATCTACACCTTCTTTTTTATCTATTTTTTATATATTTAGAAATTTCATTAAATTTAAATTACTGAAATTTCATTTGGTGATTAAGGCGAAGTTCCATAAAAACCCCCGCTTTCTTTGAAATATCATGAACAGTTCCTGTAGGCTGAGCTCCTTTTTGCAAGAAATATAGAATAGCGGGAACATTTAAATAGGTTTGATTCTTTATCGGATCATAAAAACCCACTTTCCGAAGATCTCTTCCTTCTCGTCGAGAGCGAACATCAATTGCAACGATTCGATAAATGGCTCATTGGGATAGATGAACAATACCCCCAGAAACGTATAAGAAGTTTTTTCCTCGTACGGCTCAAGAAAATAAAATTAGAAGTTAGAAATATGTATAGAATTAGACTGTCAAATATATCCATAAAATCAAAAAATCAATTAGACTATGATTTAAGGGCTTTTTTCTTACCCCCCCTCTCTCGAAAAAAAAAAACTATTAGTATTTACAATTTGCACACTCATAACTCAAGTTGGATAACTCTCAAATAACTCGTCGAAACCCTTTAAGCATTTCATTTATTGAGCGGTCTCTAACCCCCTTTTTGTCTGTCTCTTTTAGAATAGATTGAAATTCTGCATTCTGATCTAGTTGTTGAGACGACAATCGAAAACGGTATTTCCTTGTTCCAGGATCCTTTATCTTTGCCCTGAATCATTGGGTTTAGACATTACTTCGGTGATTTTTAATCATTTCAAAACGGCAGCAACATACCCTTTTTTAGTATTTCTTTCTCTCAAAGAATCATACGGCTGGTCGATTCCTGTGTAATACACTTTTGATTTGATCGAAAAAGTTTTACCAATTCCTAAAAATTTTACTTTTGAATTCAAAACTTGCTTGAATCAGACCCTTTCGATTTATATTTTATATATTATATGGAAAATCTATTTACGAAGTTGTCCCAATTTATTGATTGATACTAACCCTAGATTCTTGTCTCCGAGAAAAGAATCAATACTTTTTACTCGAGCTCCATCATGTACGATTTATATCACCCCCCCCCAAAAAAAATGAGAGTCTTAGTGAAACAGAAGAAACGATGTCGAGTCAAGAGCACTTTCATTCCTATATAATTCCTGTATAATTATAATATAAAATGGTGGATGTAAGAATCCACAATGGATCGTGTCCTTCAAGTCGCACGTTGCTTTCTACCACATCGTTTTAAACGAAGTTTTACCATAACATTCCTTTAGATTGGAACCAGTATGTAATTGATTCAATTATGGAATCACGAATAGTCATTGGTTCGGCTGGTCTGGTACAAAATAATCTATACCTTTTATTTCTATATGAAATATAAACGGCTGGTTTCTGACGAAGTCTCAGAAAGAATTCAATTTAATACCATATACATATATTTATTAATCTTAAAATGGAATATTTCAATTCCATTTTATTTATATATTTAATATTTATTAAATTAATATATATATATTTTTAATGTGATAGAAATAAAAAACAAAACATATAACATATAATATAAAAAAAAACATTCTTTCTTTTTTTAGTGAAATAGTGGATAAAGACTGATGTACGGGAGGGTTGTTATTTTTTCATACTGTTTGATAAAACCAGAATACCAAAACAATAATATGGGACCCTCATATTTATCAGAGAGACTAAACAATTGTTACTGAAATGAATTCTAGATATTCTATGTTAAATATTTACCCTTTAGGGATGACAAATAGATTCAATTCCCTCTATGTGTTATTTGAATACGATTCAATTTGTGAAATTGATATGATTCAGAAAAAAATTCAAAAATTATAAAAATTATAGTATTAAGAATAATAATCCAATTTTTCCAATATTATACTCTTAAGAATGTTTAATTTTATTTAATTTAAAAAGGGCAATCTTTTTCTGATATATATTATCATTGTATATATGAATATTACAGCGGGTTGGGTATGCTCTGGGACGGAAGGATTCGAACCTCCGAATAGCGGGACCAAAACCCGTTGCCTTACCACTTGGCCACGCCCCAAATCTATTCGACACTAATAAACACTAATATTGGTATTGGTTGTTCGTCAACTCCGGTCTAAAGATCTATAAAAAAGATTGTTGCTAGAATTTTGCTATGTGTAAATATAGAATTAAACTGCATTTATTGATCATTACATATAATTCAATTAAGATATTGTATGAAAGTATGATTTATTCTATTCTCTTTTGATTTGAGAATTGAAGGATTTTTGATTGGGCGAGTTCAAATCAAAGAAGGTTTTTGGGGTATATCTTAATTTTTTTATTCATTTTCCCTTCTATCAATAACTCGACTTATTAATAACTCAATCAAAATAAATACAATTATCTTCAATAAAAAAATGTTTGTTATGCTTAATATATTTAGTTTGATCTGTATCTGTCTTAATTTTGCCTTTTATTCAAGCAGTTTTTTTGTCGCCAAATTACCTGAGGCCTATGCTTTTTTGAATCCAATCGTAGATGTTATGCCAGTAATACCTTTGCTATTTTTTCTCTTAGCTTTTGTTTGGCAAGCTGCTGTAAGTTTTCGATGAGATATTTAATACTGTCCTAGACAAATTAATGATTGATTCGACAAAAAACAATTCGAACATAACAATTGATAAGATTAGATACGTCTTACAGTATGAACCCTCAATTCAACTATTGAAATTCTTGTACAGCCATGATAAGTCTGAATCACCCCATTTCCTTATTCTGACCTTTTCTTTTTTCCATTGAAAGGCCCTATTGGAGTTCCCCACAATAGTCGAGTTTTGGGTATGAAAAAATTTTTGGTAATGAAAAACTCCACTTTTATTACAAATATTACAAATGATTTTTTTTTTGAAAATTTTGTTTTCTATTTTTAAAAAAACCTTCGTTCTTGGTGTTAAAATAAAAATACAAAAAAATACAAACAAAATAGTAGGGTATACGGTATAAAATAAAAATAGAGAATCTATTCTCTTTTTTGCTAAAAAAAAATCTTGGAGATTGTATAATGCTTACGCTCAAACTATTTGTTTACACGGTAGTAATATTCTTTGTTTCTCTCTTCATCTTTGGATTCCTATCTAACGATCCGGGGCGTAATCCTGGACGTGAAGAATAAAAAAAAATAAGGTTTTTCTTCCTTGATTTTTAAACGTTCTTAGTCTTAGTAGGACTTTATCGATTCCCCATCGAATTCGCGATCAATTCGAAAAAAAAAATAACAAACAAAGTATCGACGAAAACGGAAAGAGAGGGATTCGAACCCTCGGTACGAAAAACTCGTACAACGGATTAGCAATCCGACGCTTTAGTCCACTCAGCCATCTCTCCCCCAATCGAAAGGGGGTAATTACTATGTTACATTACAAAAAATAAGGCTTGAAAAAAGCCCGTCTTTATTAATAGATTATTATCTATTTAATTCTTATTATATATTTTATTTTAGAATTCTCTATTTCTTTTGTTATTGTAGTTATAGATATATTATTATAATTATAATAATATTTTTTTTATTCGAATTAGAATTCTATATTATCTATTTATTATCTATATAGAATTCTAATATATCTATATAATATATCTATATAATAGATATAGACTAAAATTCCATAAAAACATTTATATAAAAAAGGTTAAAGGCTTGAAGTAGATATCGCCAATACAATCTATATAAACCTAATAGACTATATAAACTAGACTATATAAACCTAATAGAAATAAATAAAATAGAATATGAATAATATAGATAAAAAAAAGAAAAAAAAAAAATAGAAAGGAAATCTATATTTGTTAATATATTTAATATAGATTTATTGAATTACTATATTTCAATTTCATTTCATTAATTTACTATGACTATGAATGTAATATATAAAATATATATATAATATATATTTATATATATATATAATAATAAATTCTTTGATTTCGTCCGATAAGGGCCTTTTGTTTCCACGGCTTGGCGGGTCAGTACCTGGCCCGGCCGGGCCTCTTTTGTTCCAACGAATTGGAAGAATTTTTTTTATTTGAAAACAAAAAAGGGCTTGTTATTGAAACAACAAAAGTCATAAGAAGGACTATTTCGACTCCTATGATATAGAATCAAATGCTATAGAATCAAATGATATAGAATAAATTATATTTTATATTTAATGATATAGAATAAAAGGGTCGTTTCCTATCTTGCTTAATTTCTTATCTTCTATTTATATATTATATATAAATATAAATAGAAGATAAGAAAAAAGGGAACTGTGGATTCTTTCACAACGCATTTTTGTGTTATGACTTAAGTTAAGTAGTTTTGTTGAGACATATCTGTCAAAAACCTCCGAAAAACTCTTAGTTAGTTATTTAAATGAATCCCCTTTTCCTAATCTCATTAGATCCTCTGACAAAACACGTCAGAGCTAGAATTTTCATAATTTTTTTCTGATCCTATCTTTTGATTACGCCCGAGTTTCTTGTTCGACAAAAAGTCCGATTATATACAATAATAGGATTGTAGCGGGTATAGTTTAGTGGTAAAAGTGTGATTCGTTCAATATAATCCCTTAATAGTCAAGGGGTCCCTCGGTTTGATTAATATTCCATTCCGATCAAAAACTTTATTTCTTAAAATTAAAAGGATGAAATCCTTTACCTTTCAATGAAAAACTCGAGGAAGAATATACATTCTCGTGATTTGTATCCAAGAGTCAATAATAGACTGAAGAATTGGATTATGAAATTACGAAACATAATTTTTTTTTTAATTGGATCAATATTTCCAATTGAGTGAGTATGAGTAAAGGATCCATGGATCAAGATAGAAAGTTTCTTTCTAATCGTAACTAAATCTTCCTTTTTTATTTTGTATAGGGAAAATGGAAGCAAAATAGCTAATTAAACAATGACTTTGGTTTGCTAGAGACATCGACAAATTTTTTTAGCTCGGTGGAAACAAAAAAAATGCTTTTCCTAAGGATTCTCTCAAATAGAAATGAAATAGAGAACGAAGTAACTAGAAAGATTGTTATAACCCCCTCTTTTCTATAAGGATCATCTAGAAAGCGGGTCGTTTCAAACGCATTCAGACAGAAAAGCTGACATAGATATTATGGGTCGAATTTTTTTTTATTTCGTTCATATCTTTTCCATCTGTAAATTTATCCATCTTCCCTAAAGGAGCCGAATGAAATTAAAGTTTCACGTTCGGTTTTGAATTAGAGACGTTAAAAATGATGAATCAACGTCGACTATAACCCCTAGCCTTCCAAGCTAACGATGTGGGTTCGATTCCCGCTACCCGCTTGTGCTTACTTTCTCTTTTATCTCTATTCAATATTTCTTTTCTATATTCAAATTTTTGAGTTTCTATTTATTAAATTATTAAATAGAAATTCAAAAATTTGAATATAATAAATGAAATGAATATAATTAATGCAGCATGGAATTGCGTATTCAATTCCCGGAATTCTTTCACATATTCGTTTCTTTCGAATACTAAATGTGAAAATCAAATCAATCTAAAAAAATTGGAATGAAAAGCGTCCATTGTCTAATGGATAGGACAGAGGTCTTCTAAACCTTTGGTATAGGTTCAAATCCTATTGGACGCAATTTGTTTCCATATATTTTTAGATTTCCATGTCAAGAAATCCATTTTGAATGATTTGAATAAAAGATGAGACGCCCTTATACACTTATTGCTTGGAATATAAGTAGAATATATGTATCTATTCGAATATATATATTTATATATATTCTATTTTTCTATATATTTAATATATGATTATTCTATATTTAATTATTATATATTTCTATATATATTTATATATTTTTTTTATTATTGCAGAAACGAATTATTACAAAAGGTTATATAAAATTAGATATAATTATTATAGTCAGATTGATAAAGATTAAACAAATTCTTTATACTTATTCCTGAAGTAGAAAACGTTCCATCTGTTCTTGAATAGCCTCTTTCAAAAGGGCTTCTGCTTCCTCGTTAAATATCTTGGTAGAAGATATGATTTCTTGGAACTGAGGTTTATTCGTTTTTAAGTAAGTACGTAACTCAACGAGAAATTTCCTTACCTGTCCAATTTCTAATGAATCAAGATAACCATTCGTTCCGGTATAAATAGTCATTATCTGTTCTTCCACCGCGAGAGGAGCTGCTTGAGATTGTTTGAGCAACTCACGTAATCGTTGACCTCTTGCCAATTGATTCTGAGTAGCTTTATCGAGATCAGAAGCGAATTGTGAAAAGGCTTCTAATTCTGCGAATTGCGCCAATTCCAATTTTGATTTGCCAGCTACTTGTTTCATGGCTTTAATTTGAGCCGCGGACCCTACTCTAGAAACAGAAATACCCACATTAATAGCAGGTCTAATTCCCGCATTGAATAGATCGGCGGATAAGAATATTTGTCCATCTGTAATGGAAATTACATTAGTAGGAATATAAGCCGAAACATCTCCCGATTGGGTCTCAACTATTGGTAAAGCAGTCATACTTCCTTCACCTAAAGGAGAACTTGATTTAGCGGCTCTTTCCAAAAGGCGTGAATGCAAATAAAAAACATCTCCCGGATAAGCTTCGCGGCCCGGCGGTCTTCGTAATAAAAGAGACATTTGGCGATAAGCCTGTGCTTGTTTGGAGGGATCGTCATAAATAATTGAAGTGTGTTGTTTACGGTACATAAAATATTCAGCCAGAGCTGCTCCTGTATAAGGCGCGAGGTATTGTAATGTAGCCGGAGAATCCGCCGTTTCCGCTACCACAATAGTGTATTCCATTGCTCCCCTTTCCTGTAAAGTAGTCACCACCTGAGCTACAGAAGACGCTTTTTGACCGATAGCTACATAAACGCATATTACGTTTTGCCCCTGTTGATTGAGAATCGTATCTGTGGCTACTGCTGTTTTACCAGTCTGCCTGTCCCCAATAATTAATTCTCGCTGTCCACGCCCTATAGGGATCATCGAATCAATAGCAATAAGTCCTGTTTGAAGAGGCTCATATACGGAACGTCTCGAAATAATACCGGGGGCGGGAGATTCAATTAACCGGGATTCAGAAGCCGCAATTTCGCCTCGACCATCGATAGGTTTAGCGAGGGCATTTATAACACGGCCCAAAAAAGCCTCACTTACCGGTATCTGAGCAATTCTTCCTGTTGCTTTTACAGAACTTCCCTCTTGTATCATCAAACCGTCACCCATTAATACAACACCGACATTATTTGATTCCAAATTAAGAGCAATGCCTATCGTACCTTCTTCAAATTCTACTAATTCACCTGCCATTACTTCATCAAGACCATAAATACGAGCAATGCCATCGCCTACTTGAAGTACAGTACCGGTATTTAAAATCTTTACTTCTCTATTATATTGCTCAATACGTTCACGGATAATATTACTAATTTCATCTGCTCGAATAGTTACCATGAGTATTTCTTAATTCTTTATTTTTGTTTGAAAGAAAAATAATGCCTGCACAGTAGAAAGACTAACCCGTTATTTCTTTCATCGTTCCAAACATGCCAATATTTGTACTGATGGTACGTAAATGCAACTCGGTGTTCAAACAACTATTCAGAGTTCCTAGAGCTCCTTCTAAGGCTTGTTGGAAAACCCGTTGTCGAACTTGATTAATTGCTCTTTGTTGTTCAAAACGAATGGTTTCGTTTTTGTAATTTTCTAATTGTTCCAAAGTCTTATAAGTTGAATTAATCAAATTCAATTTTTCTCGTTCTATCTCAGAGTACCCATTCGCTCGAAACTGATCTGCTTCCATTTCTACTTTACGTAAGCGAGCCAAGGCTTTTTCCAGCCGTTCCTGGGCCCCCTCGCGTAGTTCTTCTGAATCTCGAATAGTCTTCAAGATTCTCTGTTTTCGATTATCTAATAAATCACTTAATGAAAGTAGATTATCTTTCCATTCATTTCAAAACTTCCACGATCCCTTCCCGAACCAAACATGAATCTTTCGATTCATTTGGCTCTCAGGCTCAATTACTTATGGAAATTCCCATAGCTTTTTTTTACTGTAATGAGCCTATCCTCTCTTCTCTATTCATATTCGTGAAAATATTGAAACAGGTCACTAATCTAAGAACATAATATTCGGAGGACTCTTCTGACCAACCAAATAATTCTAATTGTCAGCAAAGTTGTTTCTTTTTTTTATTTAAATCCAAAAAATGCTTCTTACTTTATACATAGGTTATCGATTCAGCATTGGATAAAAAAGATAAAAAAAAAGGGGGGTGAAATATCTATTTTTCCAATTCAAATATATATATTATTTATATATATATAAATATATATATATAAAATTCAAATAAAGGGTTCAAATCATTTTTTTATCGACATGAGTGTTTTATATCGATAAAAAAATCCAACTCTTCGTTTTGAAACCTTTTCCGTATTAACTATTAACATAAACATAGTAGTAGAAAGAGTACCATGCTGCATCCGGACTTCAAACGATCTCGTTTTAACCCTGTTAATGGTCCCGCATTATTGGTTGGTAGAGAATCAAAGTAGATTTACCAATGAATCACGAAATGCTATGGTTCTTAAATATGATTTCTTAATTTATTCAGAAGTAATTCGCGGAATCGTGCCCTTTTTCAAGTTATAACGAAAAAAAGTGCAGTTGGTTGCATCCAGCCTATTTCTTGAAATAAACAACTCGCACACACTCCCTTTCCAAAAAAAATCAATACACCAACCACTACACTTAGATTTATTGGATTTGTTGCTAAAATATCAGTATTAAACCCGAAACTCCCGGCGAACGGCCAATAACCCAAGGAAAGGAAAGAATCGGTTCCATTTTTCATATGATCTCCTCTTTCTTATAGATAGACTAATTTGATTTTTCTATATTTTTTTTACTCTATTCTATTTAGTAGTGTTTAGAAAAATAATAGAATAAATAAAAAAAAAATATAGATTTATAGATGTAAATGGATTGTTTTTTCAATTGGAAATTTCCAACAAGAACGATACTGATTAGAATTAGGTATCAGGTCTTATGTCAGTTGTGAAATAAAATATCTCATTTGTTGCAATACTTCCTAAAAAAAGTTCCATTAGACTAAGAGGGTAAAGGAAGAAAGTGAGCTGATGTGCTAATTTAATTCCCCATCCTCAAATCAGTTCTTCCCCCCGATTATTGTCACAACGAATAAAAAATGGTAGGAATGAAATGTTAATATAATTCGAAAAAAGCAAGAGCAGCAAATCCAAGGAAATAAAAAAAGAAAAAAAAATATGTATTTTGGGGGGATTAAACAAAGGGATTCGCAAATAAAAGAGCTAATGCCACAACCAGTCCATAAATTGTTAAAGCTTCCATAAAAGCCAGACTAAGCAATAAAGTACCTCGTATTTTTCCTTCTGCTTCTGGTTGTCTGGCGATCCCTTCTACAGCTTGGCCCGCAGCAGTACCTTGACCAACCCCGGGTCCAATAGAAGCAAGCCCCACGGCCAATCCAGCAGCAATAACGGAAGCGGCAGAAATCAGTGGATTCATGATAAGTTCCTCGCATCAAAACAAAAAAAAAGAAATAGTTAATGATACAATAAACCAATGAATTATGACTTACTTATTCCATCGCTAAGATTTATCCAGTCAAAGTAACTAAACCCCCCCGAAATAATATAATAATATTCTTGAATCATCCGAACTACTTCGATATCTCTTTTTTAATTCTTATCCACGTCATTTTTGTGAATCCGTCCGACTTTTGTGCGTCCATTTCTTTCTTTTTTATTTTTTTTTCCGAACCCTTTTTTTGAATTCTTTGTTCTTTTTCGTGATTTAAACTCATTCAATTCTAAATTCCAGACGAAACGGGAGGACTTCTAGTGGAATCCCCATATAAATTCACAGTAGTAGGGCAAATTAGATATATCTTTAGTTCATCTATACCTAGTTAATATCGAATATCACATATACATGTTTTTCCCCCATAACGTAAACCAAACCATATATTCGTATCTTAGATTCAGCCGGATTCTAGAATCATTCTTCGAACCATACACAAAAATTGTCTTATAGCGATTAGATTACATACACCTAGTTCGACCCCCCTTCCTCCCCTAATCAACCCCTTTTTTGCAAACCCTTATCTTCTCTTTTTATTTATCATTATCCCACAAGGGTACAATCAATCTAACTGACGAATTCGTTAGGACGAATCATTGCATAGAAATATCTGGATTTAATTGATGGAAGTTCATGGAATTTCTTATTTATTAAATTTTTGTTGGTCAATCGGTAAATTGAATAAAATCAACTGAAATGAGAATAAGTCTCTATACCTTCTTTTTTTCTCTATACCTTCTTTTTTGTTAATCGCACGTCGTAAACAGATACCATAAGAATTCTTATTCAGATTATGATTCCGAATATACTACCTAATAACCTAATATTTCAAACTAATATTTCATATTGGAATTGAACGAACAAAACTATATAAAGAGAATATTCAGTGGAGGGCGATATAAATTGACCAAATAGGAATTTTAGGAAAAAGATCTAAAAGATCTCTTTCCTTTTTTTTTTACAATTCCTTAACTTACTATCGTAATATTCTTTTTACTATATACTCTAGATCGTATATACCTTATTTTTATATTTATCTTCCCTAAGTCTAAGTGGATTCCCCCGAGACGCGCATACATTGCGTCAGGCTAAGCTAAAAAAAAAATACTATGTCGAAAACTAATCAATGATGACCTTCCATGGATTCGCCTATATAAGCCGCAGCCAAAGTTGCAAAAATAAGAGCTTGAATGCCACTTGTAAATAAGCCAAGGAACATGACA
>CM017579.2:20561798-20564298 GCA_007844105.2 Rhamnella rubrinervis | reverse complement strand
ACCTACAGCTTCTCCCAATTCGACCAGGTCGCCATGAGTCGGGCTCCGGCCATAACATAATCGGCAAATCCAAGACGTGCTCTTACAAGTAAGGGGGGTTCGGATAGATATTGGTTGTGTTTGAAAGGTTATGAATCGATTGACAAGTCCAATCCCAATATCTTGATTTCGAGCGGCAATACATCGCGGGCCTATATATATGTCGTCTGCTAATACACGGCCAATCAATGTTTGGATAAAAATGATTTCCGGCATCATCCCGTTTCGAGGACTCACAGAAATGCCTTGGATGGTGCCACAATCTGTTCTACGTACAACGATGTGTTGAACTACTTCAACAAGTCTGCGTGTAAGATATCCAGCATCCGATGTTCGTACAGCAGTATCCACAACTCCTTTGCGGGCTCCGTAACAAGAAATGATATATTCTGTTAAAGACAGTCCTTCCCGTAAATTGCTTTGAATAGGTAAATCAATCATTTGTCCTTGTGGATCCGACATTAATCCTCTCATACCTACTAATTGGTGTACTTGAGATGCATTTCCTCTAGCTCCCGAAAAGGACATTATATGGACTGGATTAAAAGGGTCAGTCATCCTAAAATTAGGATTCATTTCTTGGCGTAAATAGTCACTTGTAGCATACCATATCTCAATAGATTGTCGTAATTTTTCTACCGCGTGTACATTCCCACAATGATGGTGTTTTTCCAAAATAAAACTTTGTTGTTCAGCATCTTGGACCAGCCATCCCTTAGAAGGTATTGTTAAAAGATCATCAATTCCTAACGAAATGGATGTAGCAGTAGCTTGACGGAACCCCAGAGTCTTTACTTGATCCAGGATGTGTGATGTATATGCCATTCCGAAGTGATCTATTAATCTACTAATAAGTCGTTTAATGGCAGTTCCGTCTATCACTTTATTGTGAAAGGCCAGATTAGCCCGTTCTGCCATAAGTACCTCCATATTCTGCTGAGTGGGGTTCGACAATGGGTTTGAGTCAATGATTGGAAAACTTCCTTTTCTCGATCTTGATTCGCGTAGAAATTTAGGAACTACGGTCCTAGTTAAACTAGAGAGACTCGAATTCACACCGGTGTCATAGACATAGAATTACTTAGCTTGGATACCGTATGATTAGGTACCATATGAGCAGGCCCGGCAAAATCCTTGTATAGCTTCTTCTATTTCTCGATAAAGAGAAATAAGACCAACAGTAGTTCGAACGTATATATAAATCTTTTCTTTTTTTATACTTCTTACTATTAGATAGTGCCCATAAATCTCATGATAGATACCCAAAGATTCATAGTGAACTTCGATGGGAGCTTCTCTTGAAGTAATAACGCGGTGATCTAGTCGCCACCGGAGCCACAAAGGACTATCTAAACGGATTCTGTTCTGCCGATAAGCCCCGATTGCATCATAGGAGTTACAAAAAAAGGGTTCTTTCGTATACTTATAGTTATTATCGTCAATTCTTTCATTTTGATAATTTCTGTGATTACATGGATTATACCTATTTGCACAAATACCTCGGCGATTCCCGCTCGTTAATACATAGAGCCCAATAAGCATATCTTGAGTTGGTACGGAAATAGGATCCCCAATAGCTGGAGACAAGAGATTCGTATGAGAAAACATAAGTAAACGGGCCTCCGCTTGAGCCTCCAAAGATAAAGGTACATGAACAGCCATTTGATCCCCATCAAAGTCTGCATTGAATCCCTTACAAACTAATGGATGTAAACAAATAGCATGTCCTTCGACTAAAATAGGTTGGAAAGCCTGTATGCCTAATCTATGCAGAGTGGGCGCCCTATTCAGCAATACGGGATGCCCTTGCATAACTTCCTGAAGTATTTCCCATACAACCGGCTCTTTTTCCCGAATTTTACTCTTAGCAACCCCTATGTTCGAAGCAAAACGTTGTCTAATTAAACCACGAATTACAAATGTCTGGAAAAGCTCTATTGCTATTTCGCGGGGCAATCCACATCGATGTAATGAAAGTGAAGGACCTACGACAATGACAGAACGCCCCGAATAATCAACACGTTTGCCAAGCAGAGTCTCACGAAATCGTCCCTCTTTGCCTTCAATTACATCTGAAAACGACTTGTAAACCTTATTATGACCGTCCCTCATTGGTTGTCCGCGGATTCCATTATCAAGAAGTGTATCCACGGCTTCTTGTACCAATTTCTCTTGACACATTACTAATTCCCCCGGCGTAGATCTACTTGTTGTTAATAGATCGATAAGAGTATTGTTCCGATAGATAACTCTTCTATAGAGTTCATTAATATCCGAGCTCATTAGTTTACCCCCATCTATCTGAATAATCGGTCTCAACTCGGGAGGAAGAACCGGTAATAGACATAAAACCATCCATTCGGGTTCTATATTTGTTCGAATAAAATGTTTAGCTAATTCCATACGTCTAACCAAAAAATCCTTTCTTCTTCCAACCTTTCGATCCTCCCATTCATTACCC
>CM017579.2:20554298-20556798 GCA_007844105.2 Rhamnella rubrinervis | reverse complement strand
ATGATATTCCGTATTCCAATCCGATTGGATACCATAAATGTATTCAGGATTTGATCTGTTCAATGAGATAATGAGATAAAGACATAAAAATCAGAAACAATATCGAATTGATTTTTTTAGCACTTAACTTTTTCGTGGATTCAATTGTTCAAAAAAAATCCGCAGAAAAGAGAAATATTTTTATCTGTTTTTTTTTTAGTCGAATTCGTAGAATATGATTGAAATGGGTAAAAAAGCTGAGATTTATTAAACATGCGCAGATATAACTATCTACTCGCTCTTTTTTTTATTATATTACAGCTTTGTTGGGGACAGCACATGCCATGCTCTATCAAAATTTCTACTTTTGATATTCAATCTGTTCAATGAAAAAAAAATTGAAGCACGATAATTTCCTCAAAATGAGCTTTAGCTATCGGCACCATATACAGATAAGATACCTGATTAGATAATATCGATAATATCTGTGTAACAACTTATGTTATGGGGTTTACATATACCCGTAATTGCTGTTATAATTGAAATTGAGAAAGATTTTTTTTTTCAATAAAAAAAACCAAGACTGATTAGTTATGTATCAATTTGGATTTTCTTATACCATTAGGGAAATGAAATTTTAGATTAAAATTCAAGAACTGTTCATGAATTCACAGTCAATAGTTAACGGTTCAAATTTGTCCTTAATTTTTTCTTTTGTGACCGAAAATCCACATTTGGTTTTTCAATAGAAAGGAGAGGGAAAGTTTTTCGATATTGTGTGTTTTAAGATACTATACAATCAATCGAAGGGATGGACCAAGCCAAACAAAAAAAAGAAAGGATTTCTTTTCGGCAAGGGGTTAAGGAAAACGGGATTCAAAATACAAGTACAATAAAAAAGAAAAGGGGAAACTTTTGCATATACTTTGTATCGTTTTGGCGGCATGGCCGAGCGGTAAGGCGGGGGACTGCAAATCCTTTTTCCCCAGTTCAAATCCGGGTGTCGCCTGATCAACAAAAGAATCGAAATACCTTATTCTGTTTTGCTGATATAACGTGCCTTTTTTTCCAACAGAAGGAAGCGGAGGAAAAGGACTCTTGATACTTGCTTGATTCTAAGCATCCGGGAGGTTGTTCTCTAAAATGCTGTAACTACTTGCGTCTAGGGTTTAAGGAAAGATTATAGTATTGAAAAAGAACTAGTAAAAATCTTGATAGCCCTTCCACTACTAATGTAGTGTCTACTGACTGGGTCTTGAATTAGATTGGAGGGCCGGAGGGGGAATCTAATTTAATTATTAGTATTAGTTAGTATTAGTTGCGGAAAGGACGGAAGATATTTTGTATACAGACTCATGAAAGTCTTTGAGTACTTCGGCATGCATTGAATATAATAAGATTGAATAGATAATTGGCCTTTACTTCTTTTATTACTTATTTTTTTTATTTATTACTTTATTTATTAGTTTATAGTTATATATATTAATATTAACTTAGATTTATATTTAGATTTATATATATATATATATATATCTAAAAGTACAAAAAAAAATGAATTTTGACTTTTCAATAACCTCTAATCAAGAACGGGATAGGGCATCTTCAATTATTTCATAGAACCAATCGGAGACGTGGCTCGACTGGGAAAAATGGGAAAAAATAAGGGTATGCGATAGATAGTGATCTATCTTGATTCTATATTCTATATTTTTTAACTTTTTACTTAATGAAATGAAGGACAACAAAAGAAAAAATGGGTTTGTTTTATTATTACTCCATATTAGTAACATTCCTTTGATCCTTCAAGGACTGGTTCCGCATATTTTACTGGTGCTTAATATTTTCCGATTATCCTAGAAATCTTATAATTATAAGAACTTGTTATAATTGGATTGTTTTATCAACAGGGTTGGGTCAGAATCACCCTTTGACTCTTCGCTAGTGATTTTCTTATTATTAGTATTAGTGAACAATAATTCCTTCATATTCATAGAGATAGAGGACATAATTCACATGGATATAGTAAGTCTCGCTTGGGCTGCTTTAATGGTAGTCTTTACGTTTTCCCTTTCACTTGTAGTATGGGGAAGAAGTGGACTCTAGAAGTACTACTAATTGAATTTAGGAATCAAACTGTATCAATTTTTTTATGCTGTGCTTGCTTTATTGAGCTCATTTCATGGCATGGTTCAAACGTTAAAAATCGGTGAGTTTTACTAATTCTTTTCGAAATCCGAAGAAGTTCCATGGAACCCCCCGGCCCTCTACCAACTGCTCAATCAATTACTTCTTCGTCGGAATGCTAACAAAAAGTAATCCTTTTGTTATTTTATTTTACCCATACCTTTTTTCTTTCATTGATTTTTTTCTTTCTTTCAATGGATATAGGGATTCATATTAAAAAGAATCCGAAATCTAGGAATTCAAATCGTAAGAATAAGAGTTGTCTTTCGATTATTTCAGATTAATTGGAATCAACACAACACAAATCAACTAGATGAAGCAAAGAAATATAATTGGG
>CM017579.2:20531798-20539298 GCA_007844105.2 Rhamnella rubrinervis | reverse complement strand
TATTCCAAAGCTTTCGTATGTTCTCCGTTCCTTGTGTGGATAAGGCCTATGTTATAGAGTATATAACTTCGATCATAGGGATCGATTTCTAATCGCATAGCTTCATAATAATTTTGTAAAGCTTCTGCATAATTTCCTTCGGATTGAGCCGACATCCGTTACGGTCGTCGTTCGATTCAAAGAATCTCCGTTTCAGAACCGTACATGAGATTTTCATCTCATACGGCTCCTCCTTTATGTGCATAATGAGAATAATACATGGAATCAAAAAAGATTGAAATAGTCTCATTATAAACTGAGTGGGGCTGGTGTTTTTACAAGAACTCTCCAGCCAACCTTCTTGTAAAAACATCTTTCCTTAAAATTAAGCATGTTGATACTAGATAAATAAGGGGTGACTCCAACAATTTCTTTGTCTTCAACGCCTCTTAATTTCCAGGAATTAGTCACTTCAACAGTCTTCGATGGTTATATGGGTATCCAAAATACGAACGAGATGGATGTTTGTTGTCCCAACCATTCTTGTTAGTCCCGATCCTGATAAAGAAAAGGAATAATTTATAACAAAGTTTTCGTGTTGTTGATTCCTAGGAGTAGTGCCTCTTCCCATATGCCTCCTATTGGTACTAGTGGAGTAGGGTTGACCTTAACCCATAGGTGTAACCTTTCGCTCAATACTCTAAAATAGACAAGTGAAGCATTTGAGGCTGCATTAATCGGGGATACACGACAGAAGGGCTTGTTTTATTTACAAACTTCACCTTCAACAAGCGTCGATTTATTTCAATTATTTTTTTTTCTATTTTTTTATTTTATAATAAATTTGTAATAAATACAAAATACAAATAAAATAATCAAATCGCACCATCTCTGTAATAGGTGAATGCCTCTCTCTCTCCCGAAGTTGTCGGAATTATTCGTAATAAGATATTGGCTACAATTGAAAAGGTCTTATCAATAAAATTTCCATTTATTCGAGATCTAGACATAGGAAGAAATCCATTCTATAATTTCTTTTAATTACCTTTCGTGTTGCGAGAAAAGAATCCCACAAACAAAGGGAATTGTACAGTACGAAATAACATAAAACCAGACTCATTAAAAAAAAAGACCTTCTACTCAAATTCTTTCTTTTTGACAGGAATCAATAAAATAAAAACTAAGAAATATTTGAATCCGATTAGATTTCATCCAAATGTAAATAGAGTAGTATAAGAATGAAAGGAACTATTCCAATTTCATCGAAGTTGAAGAATCAAAGAATTTTTCTTACAGATTAGGATAATTCGAGAAGTTTTGATTGAATTTAATTATGATCATCCAAAGAGGAAAAAGAATTGAATAATCATTCTATAATGGGTGAAAATAGAATAACTGTCCGTTTTGTGTTGGGTATATAACAGGTATACGCTATACAATCAAATATGAAAACCCCCAGGCATTTCCTGAATTTGGAATAAATATATGGGGTAAGAGGTTGGGGTAAGGTGTTGTTGTTGAAAGATCTAAAACCGGAAAGTCATTTTAGAATTTTTATGAAAATGGAATAATAATCGAAACTAAATAGAATCATGATCTAAAGGTATCCATTAAACATAGTCTAAAAAAAGAAATAGCTCCGTGGATTCGTTCCAATTCAGTGATTTAATCCGGTATAAATATTAGAAAGGGTCGGGAGTGCCTTCTCTTCTTCGCAAATATGAATCTTTATCTATTGTTTTTAACCATTTTTCACAAAAAAAAAAACTCTTTTTATCCCCCAGCCTCGAAGGAAGGGTTTATCTTTAATGAAAAGTTTTTCTATAAAAAAAAATAGATTGTACGTACCTATCCAAAAATAGAATATGAATGACTCAATATTCACTTGGTTTCTGAACCACAATCATTATGTAGGAAAGATGGCCGAGTGGTTCAAGGCGTAGCATTGGAACTGCTATGTAGGCTTTTGTTTACCGAGGGTTCGAATCCCTCTCTTTCCGGACCCTTTTCCTAATTCACCAATGTTACTGATTGCAATGTATCAAATCAAATAATAACAGAGACCTTTATTTCAACAGTTAGACCTTTCTTTGATATAGATTCTCTATTACTAATTTTTATGGTATGGAAAATACTGTAATGTAAAGAAGGGACAAGGAATAAAAACCGCCCCGATAATCTATGATACATGAATGGGAGAAAAAGACCGGGATCAAAACCCCTACCTCGGGTCTTTTTACATAGGAGGGAAAATTTGTCGGAACCTTTGTTATTTTAGTTAGGTTTAAGTCTGACGAGAATAATATTCTACAACTAGCAATTCATTTATTTTCAAACCGACCCATTTACTATCTATTATTTGATTGACTAATCCTTTATATTGAAATGGGTGAAGAGTCAAATGTTTTGGCAATTCATCACGGGGGGCTGAATCAAGATAATCTTGAATCAGAGCCCTAGATTTTTGTTCATCCCTCACAGTAATAATATCTCGGGGTTTGCAGCGATAACTTGGTATATCTACTATACGACCATTAACTAAAATATGTCTATGGTTAACCAACTGGCGGGCTTGAGGAATAGTCAAAGCCATGCCCAATCGAAAAAGGATGTTATCCAAACGCATTTCAAGTAATTGTAGTAAAACCTGACCTGTTGACCCTTTGGCTTTTCCGGCGATACGGACGTATTTCAGTAATTGTTGTTCGGTAAGACCATAATGAAAGCGCAATTTTTGTTTTTCTTCTAAACGAATACGATATTGAGATTTTTTACCGGGGCGCGATTGGTTTCTAAGATCGCTTCCGGCTCTAGGTTTTTTACTAGTTAGTCCCGGTAAAGCCCCCAGACGACGTGTTTTTTTGAAACGAGGCCCTCTGTAACGCGACATAAAGACTCCTTATTTTATTGAAATTTCATAAACCTACTAAATGAAATTATAACTAAACTAAACGAAAATGAAGTGAAATTTACTGAAGTATTGTACTACAAAGAAAAATTAGATGAATTGTAGCCATCTCCGGACCATATTGTATATAGTATACGTATATATAAATTTTTTTTATTACTGTTTTATTACTGTATATACGATATACGTATATATTATTTATTTATATATTTAATATATACTACATATATAATATAAATAAATAATACAAAAATAGGGGTTCTTTTCTTGATTGATTTGTTCTACAAAGATAGAACTTCTAAAATTGTTATTTATATTATAATTGGACGTTTCTATGAGATAATAGATCGTTGACCCTTGGTAAAAGGAGAAGAAGCCTTTTCAATATTCTTATTATCAATTATGTAAAAATATGTAAAAAAAGAATCAAATAGATGGAGAAAAGCCGGCTATCGGAATCGAACCGATGACCATCGCATTACAAATGCGATGCTCTAACCCCTGAGCTAAGCGGGCTCGCATAACATAAATTGTACACACATAGAAATTTAGTAAACTACTGGAATCTTAGCTTAACTATTAACTGTTCGTTCATAATTAATAGGAATGTAGAAAAGAATATAGAATTTCGATCTATTTATCAAATAAATTATTATCCGTAATCAATATCTTAATTAGCTTAATTCGATAGTAAGATTTTTTTTGAATTCAAATGACATTTGAAATTCAAAATTTCCCTTTATTTACTATTTTATATTTACTATTTTATATTTACTAATTTAATAATATTTTCTACTCTAATTCTATAACTTTACTATTCATATAACTTTACTATTCAAATCAATTCTTAATTATTATAATTATTATAATTATTATATAATATATATATATAATATATATATATATAATTTATATAATTTTATTTTATTACTATAAACCTAGAACCTAGTAAGTAACTTAGAATCTTATTGTATAATCTTATTAGATAATTATATATTATATACATTATAATATTCGAAAAAATGGAATTCTAAATAATTAGAATTTTCTTATAATTATTTATAAATTAATTAATTTATAATTAACGAAATGATTAGTTATAGCCATTATATTAATAGATTAATTATGTCTATTAATTAAATTCTATTTATAATAATAAATTTCAGAAAAAATTGACCTTTTAGTTCTTTTTAGTTATGTTATAAGAGGTTTGCCCTAAGAAAAGGATAAGAATAAAATGAGAAAGAAAGGTTAAATCCCTATAAATGCAATCCAGATCATACTGAAACATTCCTGTGTTTTCATTCGGAAAGGCGAAAGCTAAGACAAAAAAAAGAATCGACCGTTCAAGTATTCAAAATTACCCGCTAAAAATGACCGAAATCGGGGCATGTTTGCCTGTATCATATACATAATAATAGATTTATGTATAAAAATATGTATATTATTACACTATATAATATAGTTAGATATCCATCTATATTGAATTTCGGATACAGAAATGATAGAATCTTTTCTGATTGGACCAAATAGGAGTTTCCGATAGAGATGAAAGTAGATAGACACGAAATCAAAAGTAGGGGAACTGCTATCGAATGAATTCAACGGTTTCGGCATAATATAAATGAAAGAAAAAGGAGGGCGGTATCATAATAAGATCCTAATCACAAAAAAGGGGGATATGGCGAAATTGGTAGACGCTACGGACTTAATTGGATTGAGCCTTGGTATGGAAACCTACCAAGTGATAACTTTCAAATTCAGAGAAACCCTGGAATTAAAAACGGGCAATCCTGAGCCAAATCCTGTTTTCTGAAAACAAACAAAGGTTCAGAAAGCTATAATAAAAAAGGATAGATAGGGATAGGTGCAGAGACTCAATGGAAGTTGTTCTAACAAATGGAGTTGGCCACGATGCGTTAGTAAAGGACTCCTTCCATCGAAACTCCAGAAAGTATGAAGAATAAACGTATATATACGTACTGAAATACTATCTCCAAACCAAATGATTAATGACGACCCGAATCTTTTTTTTTTATTTATATAAAAAATGAAAGAATTGTTGTGAATCGATTCCAAGTTGAAAACAGAATCGAATATTCATTGATCAAATCATTTACTCCATCGTAATCTGATAGATCTTTTGAAGAATTGATTAATCGGACGAGAATAAAGATAGAGTCCCGTTCTACATGTCAATATCGACAACAATGCAATTTATAGTAAAAGGAAAATCCGTCGACTTTAGAAATCGTGAGGGTTCAAGTCCCTCTATCCCCAAAAAGTCCCATTGGATTCTCTAATTATTTATCCTATGCTCTCATTTCGTTAACGGTTCAAAATTCGTTATGTTTCTCATTCATTCTACTCTTTTACTTTACAAATGGTCTGAGCGGAAATTTTTTTCTTTTCACAAGTCTTGTGATATTGATATATAGGATACACGTACAAATGAACATCGTTGTGCACGTAACCCCGATTGTAAATTGTAATGATTAACAATACATATTATTACTTGTACTGTACTGAAACTTACAAAGTCTTCTTTTTGAAGATCCAAGCAATTCCACCAAGACCGGGATAAGGCTTTGTAATCCCCTTTTCGTCTTTTTCATTGACATAGAACCAAGTCCTCTATTAAAATGAGGATGGTGCGTCGTGAATGGTCGGGATAGCTCAGCTGGTAGAGCAGAGGACTGAAAATCCTCGTGTCACCAGTTCAAATCTGGTTCCTGGCACGTGAGTTATTTGTATGAGTATCTATTCTACAAATTAATTGATATGGATTGATATGGGTCGACATCCATATTCATTAATAGTATAGATCGGGATACATATTTATCCATCTAAGTGTAAGTGTCTGGAGATATACCCCTTCTATTTTATTTAGAAAATATTTATAGATGAGTAAAAGGTCTATGTATATAAAGTATGTAAAAGAAATAGATTTTGTTTACTCTTCTTTTTTATTTGTTCATACCGTGTCTCTTCTCGTTCAAAAAGAAAGTTAATACTTCCTATATCGGTAAATTAATTGGCTGAAAGCAAGACCCAAAAGTCTAGTCGAGGGAAGTTGAGGGGTGCGAATAGCCAAGATTCATCTCAGATATAGTACAAATAGAATCTGATCCCCTTTCATTCATTTCTTTAAAATTTCTTTTCATATTCTATTTCTTCATTTTTGTTACTTTCTGGAACTCATCTAAGTGATGTGCGCGGTACATAGTTCTGCATCATGAACTCTTTTTGTTTCATCCTATTGACTCGGCTCATACGAAAAAAGTATCTTTCAAAATTTGAAAATTTTAATGAATCCCTCTAATTGTAATTGTCTTTTTTTTTTTTTCGTATTTAGCCTATCCCTAATATGTGAATATGTGAATGAGACTTCATCTCTTTGATCTATAAGAGAGCGTACAAATATTCTTTGAATATCTGGAGTTGGGGTTGTAGAAGCGAAGATGCGTTTCTGATTATTTAATGAGCATCTTGTATTTCATAAAAATTAGGGGCAATATAATCCTTACGTAAAGGCCATCCTATCCAACTTTCCGGCATTAAGATACGTTTCAGGCGTGGATGATTATCATAAGAGATTCCCAACATATCATAAGATTCCCTTTCTTGAAAATCTGCACTTTTCCAAACCCAGAAAACAGACGGAATTCTAGGATTCCTCCTTGGGGCAAATACCTTTATGCATACCTCTTCCGGTTGATCTATACCATACTCTATTCTCGTAAGATGATACACACTGGCTAAGAGTCCGCCGGGTGCTACATCATAGGCACATTGAGAACGTAGATAATTGTAACCATATACATATAAAATGACAGCAATGGAATGCCAATCCTCGGGCTTTATTTGTAAAGTCTCTATTCCTTGGTAATCGAAACCCAAAGATCTATGAACTAGCCCGTGTTTGACTAACCAAGCAGACAAATGACCCTGCATCTTTTTTATCTCTCCCGCATTTTTTGTCTAAGTATTATAAGTGTTTCACGTTTACGATGAAATTTATGAAGATTGACTCGCTGTTTGGTATTCTGTACCTGTACAAAAAAAAGGATCCTGCCTAATTCACTAATTCGTGAGAAGATACCGAATTTTTGTATTTGAAAAATGTTTTAGGGGGGGTCTCTGAAGTAGATGGTGGTTGATAGAGTACTCCTTGATTATAAGTTCCGGTATTAGTACTACATCCAACACGAAACGTGTGGCTGGTAGTAAAACACCGATTCTCCCGTTGAGATCTAATTCGATCTTCATAGATTTCTCGAGATATTTTCTTACGAAGTTTTGTTATAGCATCTATAACTGCCTCCGGCTTGGGTGGACAGCCTGGCAAATAGACATCCACAGGAATTAGCTTATCGACCCCCCGAACGGTACTATAAGAATCGGTACTGAACATCCCCCCTGTTATTGTACATGCTCCCATAGCAATAACATATTTCGGTTCAGGCATTTGTTCATATAATCTCACTAAGGAAGGAGCCATTTTCATTGTTACTGTGCCTGCTGTTAAAATTAGGTCTGCCTGTCTAGGACTAGATCTTGGCACCAAGCCATAACGATCAAAGTCGAACCGCGATCCTATTAATGAAGCAAAT
>CM017579.2:20499298-20526798 GCA_007844105.2 Rhamnella rubrinervis | reverse complement strand
CTTATGTCACCACAAACAGAGACTAAAGCAAGTGTTGGATTCAAGGCTGGTGTTAAAGATTATAAATTGACTTATTACACTCCTGAATATGAAACCAAAGATACCGATATATTGGCAGCATTTCGAGTAACTCCTCAACCCGGAGTTCCACCTGAAGAAGCAGGGGCCGCGGTAGCTGCTGAATCTTCTACTGGTACATGGACAACTGTATGGACTGACGGGCTTACCAGTCTTGATCGTTACAAAGGTCGATGCTACCACATCGAGCCCGTTGCTGGAGAAGAAAGTCAATTTATTGCTTATGTAGCTTACCCCTTAGACCTTTTTGAAGAAGGTTCTGTTACTAACATGTTTACTTCCATTGTGGGTAATGTATTTGGGTTCAAGGCCCTGCGCGCTCTACGTCTGGAGGATTTGCGAATCCCCCCTGCTTATTCTAAAACTTTCCAAGGCCCGCCTCATGGCATCCAAGTTGAGAGAGATAAGTTGAACAAGTATGGCCGCCCCCTATTGGGATGTACTATTAAACCGAAATTGGGGTTATCCGCTAAGAATTACGGTAGAGCCGTTTATGAATGTCTTCGCGGTGGACTTGATTTTACCAAAGATGATGAGAACGTGAATTCCCAACCGTTTATGCGTTGGAGAGACCGTTTCTTATTTTGTGCCGAAGCACTTTATAAAGCACAGACTGAAACTGGTGAAATCAAAGGGCATTACTTGAATGCTACGGCAGGTACATGCGAAGAAATGATGAAAAGGGCTGTATTTGCCAGAGAATTGGGAGTTCCTATCGTAATGCACGATTACTTAACGGGGGGATTCACTGCAAATACTACCTTGGCTCATTATTGCCGAGATAATGGTCTGCTTCTTCACATCCACCGTGCAATGCATGCCGTTATTGATAGACAGAAAAATCATGGTATGCACTTTCGTGTACTAGCTAAAGCGTTACGTCTGTCTGGTGGAGATCATATTCACGCCGGTACTGTAGTGGGTAAACTTGAAGGGGAAAGAGACATCACTTTAGGCTTTGTTGATTTACTACGTGATGATTTTGTTGATAAAGATCGAAGCCGTGGTATTTATTTCACTCAAGATTGGGTCTCTCTACCAGGTGTTTTGCCCGTGGCTTCAGGGGGTATTCATGTTTGGCATATGCCTGCTCTGACCGAGATCTTTGGAGACGATTCCGTACTACAATTCGGCGGAGGAACTTTAGGGCACCCTTGGGGAAATGCACCCGGTGCCGTAGCTAATCGAGTAGCTCTAGAAGCATGTGTACAAGCTCGTAATGAGGGACGTGATCTTGCTCGTGAAGGTAATGAAATTATCCGTGAGGCTAGTAAATGGAGTGCTGAACTAGCTGCTGCTTGTGAAGTATGGAAGGAGATTAAATTTGAATTCCCAGCAATGGATACTTTGTAATCCAGTAATTACTTACTGTTCGTTCTCGTAATTGAAATTAAACTCGGCCCAATCTTTTATTAAAAGGATTGAGCCGAATACAAAGACAAAGATACTTTTTTATCTATATTTGATAGACACAGACTTATCTAGATATCCACTAGATATACAAGATCGTAAATAAAAAATATAAGATGAAACAACTTAAACGTTTCTTTTGTTGTGTTGGATCCACAATTAATCCTATGGATCCTTAGGATTGGTGTATTTTTTTATATTATTTAATATATTATATTAGTATTAGAATTATATATTCTAATACTAATATAATTTAATTATTATTATGCTGTTTCGGATCATGAATCTAGTCGAATATCACAACTTCTTCTACCCATCCTGTATATTGTCCTTTTCATTCTGTGTTGGAATAGAAACCTATTAGTAGGCGAGATTTTACGAAAAAAGTTCTTCAGATTCATATTCATAGGAGAAAACAATTGTTTCTTTTTTCGATGTGAATTTGACACAAGATGGAGGAAACCCGTTAGTTACAATTAAAAAAAAATTCTTTTTAATTGTTAATTGAAAAAAAAGAAAAGAGATTTCATCCTTTTTTATCATATATAGAGAAGTGATACTCCGGGTTCTTACAAAGGATAATCGCTTTTTTTGTCAGTATCCGCTTGTTAGTAGTTAATAATCCTCGCGATTGGATTTATATGCTTATTCTGATTCTAATCGGAATATTCAAATGATTTTTATCAAATGACTATTCATTTATTTTATTTTCATGTAAATAGGGACAAGAAAGCTCTATGGAAAAATGGTGGTTCGATTCGATGTTGTTTAGGGGAGAATTAAAATACAGGTGTGGGCTAAGTAAATCAATAGATAGTCTTGGTGGTCCTATTGAAAATGCCAGTGAAAGTGAGGATCAGATTATAAATGATAGGGATAAAGACATTCCTAATGGGATTGATAGTAAGACTTCTAGTTACAGTAATGTTGATCATTTAGTCGGCATCGGGTACATTCGAAATTTAATATCTGATCACACTTTTTTAGTTAGGGATAGTAATAGGGACAGTTACTCCATATATTTTGATATTGAAAATCAAATTTTTGAGATTGACAACGATCATTCTTTTCTAAGTGAACAAAAAAGTTCTTTTTATAGTTATCAGAATTCTAGTTATCTGAATAATGTATCTAAGAGTGACGATCCTTACTATGATCGGTACGTGTATGATACTAAATATAGTTGGAATAAGCACATTAATAGTAGCATTGACAGGTATCTTCGTTCTCAAATATGTACTGATAGTTATAGTGGTGATAATTACAATGCCAGTTACATTTATAGTTACATTTGTGGCGAAAGCGGGAGTTCCAGTATAAGAACCAGTACGGATGATAGTGAAAAAACTCTACGAGAAAGAAAAAATGAGTTAGAGTTCTCTTTAAATCAAATAAGAGAAAAAAAAAATGATTTAGAGAGAACTAAAAAATACAAGCATTTGTGGATTCAATGCGAAAATTGTTATGGATTAAATTATAAGAAATTTTTGAAATTTCAAATGAATATTTGTGAACATTGTGGACGTCATTTGAAAATGAATAGTTCAGATAGAATCGAACTTTCGATTGATCCAGGTACTTGGGATCCTATGGATGAAGACATGGTCTCTCGGGATCCCATTCAATTTCATTCGCAAGAGGAGCCTTATAAAGATCGTATTGATTTTAATCAAAGAAAGACGGGATTAACTGAGGCTGTTCAAACAGGTACAGGTCAACTAAATGGTATTCCCGTAGCAATTGGTGTTATGGATTTTCAGTTTATGGGGGGTAGTATGGGATCGGTGGTGGGCGAGAAAATCACACGTTTGATCGAGTATGCTACCAATCAATTTTTACCTCTTATTCTAGTGTGTGCTTCGGGGGGGGCACGCATGCAAGAAGGAAGTTTGAGCTTGATGCAAATGGCTAAAATATCTTCGGCTTTACATGATTTTCAATCAAAGAAAAAGTTATTCTATGTATCAATCCTTACATCTCCTACTACGGGTGGGGTAACAGCTAGTTTTGGTATGTTGGGAGATATCATTATTGTAGAACCTAACGCCTACGTTGCATTTGCGGGTAAAAGAGTAATTGAACAAACATTGAATAAGACAATACCGGAGGGTTCACAAGCGGCTGAATATTTATTCCATAAGGGCTTATTCGATCCAATCGTACCACGTAATCCTTTAAAGGGCGTTTTGAGTGAGTTATTTAAGCTCCATGCCTTCTTTCCTTTGAATCGAAAAATTAAATCAAGTAGAGACTTATATCTTTAATTTATTAAATTTTTAAAATTTGGTTTGTGATAATCAAGTAGTTATTTAGTTTATAGGAATTAAAGTAAAAATCCCAAGAATGGGTTTTTCTTTCTTTGGTAACATAAGATTGAATTGTAAAAAGAACCACGCGGATAATTTGTTTTCTCGATATTCCCGATTTCTAATCAGGAAATCTCTATCAAACAAAAAAAAAGAGTGAATTCTGTCTCTTTCTTTTGTGAAATTAGGCAGGGGGTTCTGCATCTTTCTATACCCCTTTGATTTACACTTATTATATATTTACTGAGTATATTATATATACTTACTGAGTATATATATATATTTTAATATTTTAATAAATTAGTCTTATATTATAGACTCCTTATTATATCTTAGTATATATACCTAATATACCCTTCCATTATATACTTTTTATTAGTGTATATACTCACTTAAGTTTAAGTATACTTAGTATAATAGTATAATTATATATAAATTATAAGCTATCTTTATAACAATAACAGGTACAAATATTAAATCGAGGTACCCATTCTATGACAAATCTCAACTTACCCTCTATTTTTGTGCCTTTAGTGGGTTTAGTATTTCCGGCAATTGCAATGGTTTCTTTATCTCTTCATGTTCAAAAAAACAAAATTTTTTAGATACGATGGGGCCAAATCTTATCTATTTTTTTTTTTCAAGCCTTACTTAGATCATAACACGAATATCCTATTTAGTAGAATAGGGTATAACGTGTGGCTTCCTCCGAGCATAAGCTCGTATGCATACGTAAACATGATCTATGAGTAAGTGAATTAGAGCTATTTAAAAATAGATCGGTATCGGGGTGAGTTTATGAAATGTAAAGTCAATATATCTATATGGATATATGCGGATATCTATAATAAATCATATGGAAAGGGATGTTATTATTTTAGTTTAGAGTTAAGCTAAGCAATTCGATGAATTACTCCTAAAGGTTCACATCCTAATAGTGCTAGTTGATGCGAGTTACTTCGGAAACAAAAAAATGAAAGTCAATTTTTTTGGTTATTCCCCCAATTCCAATAAAATGCAACTAGATCGAGTATAATATGAGTTGGCGATCAGACCGTATATGGATAGAACTTATAACCGGGTCTCGAAAAACGAGTAATTTCTGCTGGGCCTTTATCCTTTTTTTAGGTTCATTAGGGTTTTTATTGGTTGGAACTTCCAGTTATCTTGGTAGGAATTTTATATCTTTATTTCCCTCTCAGGAAATAATTTTTTTTCCGCAAGGGCTCGTGATGTCTTTCTATGGAATCGCAGGTCTTTTTATTAGCTCCTATTTGTGGTGCACAATTTCGTGGAATGTAGGTAGTGGTTATGATCGATTCGATATAAAAGAAGGAATAGTGTGTATTTTTCGTTGGGGATTTCCTGGAAAAAATCGTCGTATCTTCCTTCGATTCCTTATGAAAGACATTCAGTCCATCAGAATAGAAGTTAAAGAGGGTTTTTATGCTCGTCGTGCCCTTTATATGGAAATCAGGGGCCAGGGGTCCGTTCCCTTGACTCGTACTGATGAGAATTTGACTCTACGAGAAATTGAGCAAAAAGCCGCTGAATCGGCCTATTTCTTGCGTGTACCAATTGAAGTATTTTGACAAAAGACCTGAAGAGTGACTGCTTTCTTAGCAATAGGGAAAAAACTAAACCTCAAGAATCCTCTTTTTTCTATAGCATAACTTAAGTTTCTTCAGAACGCCCATTCGAGCCAAAAGCAAACGTACACGGAACAATCATAAAACGAAAGTGTTTTTTTTGTCCACAAAACTTTTTTATGCGTATGGAAATCCACTTAACTCAATTCAGTAACAAAACAAGTAACAAATCCAAATAATAGACTCATCCCATATATTTCATATATCAAAAAATTTTGGAATGGAATAAAGAGTTTATCTTTTTTTTATTTCTTCATTCGAATTTGAAGTGGACTCTTTTTTATTCGATTTCTGTATTGTTTTTCTGTATTCTTTCTAAATTAAAGGACTACCCACTTTACTGTGAATCACAAATAAAAAACAGAGAATAGATTTATGGGCTCTATGACTTGTAATGGAATAGAACTGATGCTTGATAGAAATATTAGTATCGTATAGAGTCGACAAATGAGGTGATTAAAAATTCACAGACGAAAAAATGGCAAAAAAGAAAGTATTCATTTCCCTTCTATATCTTGCATCTATAGTATTTTTGCCTTGGTGGATCTCTCTCTCATTTAATAAAAGCCTGGAATCTTGGGTTACTAATTGGTGGCACGCTAGGAACTCCGAAATTTTTTTGAATGATATTCAAGAAAAGAGTATTCTAAAAAAATTCATAGAATTAGAGGAACTCTCTCTCTTGGACGAAATAATAAAGGAATACCCGAAAACACATTTACAAAATCTTCACGGTGGAATCTACAAAGAAACGATTCAATTGATCAAGATGCACAATGAGGATTGTATTCATACAATTTTGCATTTCTCGACAAATATAATATCTTTCGTTATTCTAAGTGGTTGTTCTATTCTAGGTAATGAAGAACTTGTTATTCTTAACTCTTGGGTTCAAGAATTCCTCTATAATTTAAGCGACACAATAAAAGCTTTTTCTATTCTTTTATTAACCGATTTATGTATAGGATTCCATTCGCCGCACGGTTGGGAACTAATGATTGGCTATGTCTACAAAGATTTTGGATTTTCTCATAATGAGCAAATTATATCAGGTCTTGTTTCTACTTTTCCGGTCATTTTAGATACAATTTTTAAATATTGGATCTTTCGTTATTTAAATCGCGTCTCTCCGTCACTTGTAGTGATTTATCATTCAATGAATGACTGAAAAATGATCGACCGATCCAATTATAATGTTTCTTACTTTATACATAAGTAAAACATTCAAAATTTTGCTTATTCTTTCTACCCATACAGGGGATTCCTTCAATATTTCAGTGAAACTATTTCAGTAAATAGCAGAATCATAGATAGGGAACTATACTAGCGACTTATCTAATTTTATTGTAGAATTTTTCGGGATCAATGATTGGACCATGCAAACTAGAAATACCTTTTCTTGGATAAAGAAAGAGATTACTCGATCTATTTCCGTCTCGCTCATGATATATATAATAACTCGGGCACCCGTTTCGAATGCATATCCCATTTTTGCACAGCAGAGTTATGAAAATCCACGCGAAGCGACTGGCCGTATTGTATGTGCCAATTGCCATTTAGCTAATAAGCCCGTAGATATCGAGGTTCCACAAGCGGTACTTCCCGATACTGTATTTGAAGCGGTTGTTCGAATTCCTTATGATCTGCAACTGAAACAAGTTCTTGCTAATGGCAAAAGGGGGGCTTTGAATGTAGGGGCTGTTCTTATTTTACCTGAGGGTTTTGAATTAGCCCCCCCCGATCGTATTTCGCCCGAGATTAAAGAAAAGATCGGCAATCTGTCTTTTCAGAGGTATCGTCCCACTAAAAAAAATATTCTTGTGATAGGTCCTGTTCCTGGTCAGAAATATAGCGAAATAACCTTTCCTATTCTTTCTCCCGATCCCGCTACTAAGAAAGATGTTCACTTCTTAAAATATCCTATATATGTAGGCGGGAACAGGGGACGGGGTCAGATTTATCCCGACGGGAGCAAGAGTAACAATAATGTTTATAATGCTACCGCGGTAGGTATAGTAAGCAAAATCATACGAAAAGAAAAAGGGGGATACGAAATAACCATAGTGGATGCATCAGATGGACGTCAAGTGGTTGATATTATTCCTCCCGGGCCAGAACTTCTTGTTTCAGAGGGCGAATCCATCAAACTTGATCAACCATTAACGAGCAATCCTAATGTGGGTGGATTTGGTCAGGGGGATGCGGAAATAGTACTTCAAGATCCATTACGTGTCCAAGGACTTTTGCTATTCTTGGCATCTGTTATTTTGGCACAAATCTTTTTGGTTCTTAAAAAGAAACAGTTTGAGAAGGTTCAATTGTCCGAAATGAATTTCTAGATCCGCAAATTGATCAAGCTCTAAAAAAAATCCCATTTTTATTGGCAATTATGTTATGTAATTATGTATGATCAAAAAAATTATGAAAAGTATTTTGCTTGTTTATATATATTTATTATTTATTTTTTCTACCAGATTTCGGGAATTGAATTACTTGTCCCGCACTCCTAGTCATAGTATGTATACTGTGAAGAAGACTATTTGACTTTACTTACCTCTTCTTTTTTTTTCTTTTTTCAATCCAAATTGAAGCGGTATAATTATGCCACTATTGTCAGATTTAAATGTCATAGAATAAATCAATAGTTTTCTAGTCTACTAGTCTAATAGAATAGAATCAAATTCGACTAGATACTAAACATAAGATAAATAAGCATAGAATATATACCAAAAGATAAAAGAAATGAAATGAGAGGAACATTCTTGGAGGGATTATTCATCTTCCTAGTCTTTGACACAAGAAAAGGAATTTTGGCCGGCCCTTTCTTGTGTCGAAACAATAATGATTTTCGATCTCATTCGTCAAAGATTCCTATTCGTAGTTTTCATTTTTTTTTTTCTAGACTTATCATAACCTTTTTAGGTTTATTCCATTAAAAAATACGTAGTGGACAAACAAAAAAGATAGGAAAATTGGGTGAGCAAATATAACTTCTTCAATGAACTTATAAAATAAAACTTATCAAAAAAATTATATATAAAAAAAATAATTAATTTTAATTAATTAAATATTTTAATTAATTAAATATATATAAATATATATTAATATATAAATATATATTAAATATTAAATCTATTTAAATATATAAATATATATATATATAAATAGATATAATTCTGAATTGTGATTGCGATTGTGTTGTCCAAAAAGAGAAAATCGAGTCATTCCTTCGTTAATTTTGAAACATCGGAAAAATTGATCCATTTTTTTTTCATTTATCATTTATATGAATAAAATATTATGATTATTACGAACTCAACGGGACCTATCTCCTCTTTCTTTGTCTGATTCGAGGGGGCTTCCGTTGAGTTCTTACGCTTTCATGTCATGTCTACAACTCAGTTCGTCCGATTACTAAAGGGATGAACCTAATCCAGAATATGAACCATAAAAGAAAATACCGATTAAACCGATCACAAGAATACCAGTTACAGTACCTATTATCCAAAGAGGAATCCTTCCGGTAGTATCGGCCATTTTTCCTATTTTCCTCCACATTTCATCAGGGGGTCATGCTAGAGACATAAACAGCCGTAGATATTTATGAGATGATATCCTTCCGAATGGGATAAGAGAATTCCTACTAATATTTACTTATTATTCTCGTTTCTTCTTTTAATTGAAGAAATAATTGGAAAATAAAACAGCAAGTACAAAAATGAGTAATAACCCCCAGTAGAGACTGGTACGATTCAATTCAACATTTTGTTCGTTCGGGTTTGATTGTGTCGTAGCTCTATGATTTGGATTAGGTTTATCGTTGGATGAACTGCATTGCTGATATTGACCCCAAAAAAGAAACGGTAGGTACAGCCAGTCCGTGAACAGCTAACCATCGCACTGTAAAAATTGGATAGGTTCTATCTATAGTCATTGGGGCCTCCTAAAAAGATTTACTAAATTCATCGAGTTGTTCCAAAGGATCAAAACGGCCTGTTATTAACGGAATCCCTTGTCGGCTTTCTGTAAAATACTCGTTTGGACGGGGGCTTCCAAATACATCGTAAGCTAAACCGGTGCTGACGAATAACCAACCCGCAATGAATAGGGAAGGTATAGTAATGCTATGAATGACCCAGTATCGAATACTGGTAATAATATCAGCAAAAGAACGTTCTCCTGTGCTTCCAGACATGTTAAGCTCCGCATATTCTTGTACAGTCAAAGGGGGATCGATTCCGTAAAAGATGAAATCAGTAAATTTCCATTTACTGAAAACAAATCTTTGTACGATCGTCAACTTAGTACCAAGGGTGTCTTTAGAGTATACCGAATCAGTATAGCTATCCTTCTTCTGACACAGCAACGAAATTTCACAATCCGTATCAAATATCAAAATGAAGTCTTAGATAATTTCTTTCTTCTTTTCTTGTTGCTTGTCCATGTAGAATTATGTACCAGTCAATAGAAAATTCCTCAAATTCCCGCAATACCCGTACCGTAATCGTCTTTGTAATATAAGGGTTTTCTTTATTATTGGCTTCGCGGACTAGAAACCGAGGATCGGGTAAAATGTGAATCTGACGGGTTCTTGGTTTCCAATAATTTATGAAGGGGATTCTCATATTCTGCCGCTTCAATTAGATGCTACATCTAAAATAGATGCTACAGTTAAAAATATCTTTTTGTGGTTGGAGAAGATGGTTTTTGTTAGAATTTTTTTTTTTTTCAGTTTAAAGAATTGGTTAGTCGTCCAGTAACACGTAACCATAGTAGATAGTATTCAATGAAAGAATAAAGAAAAATCAATACTCGCGATGTACCATTGTTATTGTATTAGACCCAAAGGAAGGGGTCGTTCTTGACCTAATTACAAGGATGGGGCTGTGTAATATGTAAAGACAAAATGTAAAATCTAGTTTTGAGTGATCTGATCATACGATACTTTTTTTTCTTTTCATTCGATAGATTATGTGAACGAACCTACTACTGAATTTAATAAGTTCAATTTAAAGTAAAAGGCATTTTCATTATAAGATAAGGCCGCTTATCGTTCTAAAAAAAAGGATTCGTCGATACAATAAAAAAAACGATCAAAATAGAAATGATTTTCCAATTTTATTCCATAGTGATTAAAAGAAAGTTTCTTTTTTTTTTTTTTTAAATGAAGTTATAAAACAAAGTTTATTACGTTATTTAATTTAAAATTTTTTATAATTTTTTAATATTTAATATTCTAGAATAATATTCTATTCTATAATAATATTCTATTCTATAATAATATTCTATTCTATATATTAGAATATTATATTAGTTATTTATTATATTAGTTTACTCAGAGTTTCCCAATAAATCTGTTGATTCGAAATTTCGGGATGGGTAGATGTCACAGATGATGATTTGATTTCTTACCTATGTTACTTTATTTTTGTTAGTAACGTCTATAATTATAATAATAGATGAATCGAAAACTTTCAATTGGTATTTTTGTTTTGCTTATCCCCGTATCTTTCAAAAAAGGGAAACTTAGGAAAGTGCTTTATAAACATATGTATAAAAAGAACATATTTCATTTAGCCTCTTTATGCTTACTATAACTAGTTATTTCGGTTTTCTACTAGCAGCTTTGACTATAACCTCGGCTCTATTTATCGGGCTAACCAAGATACGACTTATTTGAAATTAAGTGAATGAACAATTACTCAAAAAAATCCTTCTGTGGTAGTTCATATATTCTATAGTTCCTTACCCGACCTATTTCCAATTCTTGGTCGTTGAGATTCATGGGTAATAGTAATACGGATTAATATTTTAATATTTAAGAATAGATATTACCTCTCCTTTTCTCCGTTCAAAGAAATTGAAATGATTGAAGTTTTTCTATTTGGAATCGTCTTAGGTCTAATTCCTATTACTTTGGCTGGATTATTCGTAACTGCATATTTACAATACAGACGTGGTGATCAATTGGACCTTTGATTAATTAACATCTGTTTTTTTTTTTTTGATTGACCTCCTTTCTATTTTCTTTAATCTACAGGAGGTCAAAATCAAATTGCTGTTCAATTATTTCATTCGACCTAACAAATAACAAGGATGGAATCACGCTCTGTAGGATTTGAACCTACGACATCGGGTTTTGGAGACCCACGTTCTACCGAACTGAACTAAGAGCGCGTTATTATCACAATAAAAATTTTGTAACCCAATACATCTTGCATGTATATACTATCATATAGTATATTATATACTATCATAAATAATATAAAAAAATGAAAGATTTCTTTTGTATATCCTATTTTAATCAATTGCAATGGATCCCTCGTTACTGCTCATAAGATAAGTAATAGGTAGGGATGACAGGATTTGAACCCGTGACATTTTGTACCCAAAACAAACGCGCTACCAAGCTGCGCTACATCCCTTTCAATCGGTCTACAGTGTCATTGTAGAGAATCTCTATCTTGTTTTCCACATCTTTATTTCTATCATTAATATACACCAATTGTATTGCCGTTTCTTCTTTTTGGTCACATATCATATAATAATAAAAGACTTATATTCTATAACGTATTAAATAAAGAAGAAATCCGCCGTAAATTCATATTTTTCGGGAATTCTCGGGTAGAGGAGGACGTATTTTTTTGTTTTAAGAAAAGGAATATGGACTGAATCGTTGTACATTTCAATTTGAATTAGGGATTCTGCGTACAAATACAAGTGGTCAGACATTAACTACGTATCTGGTCATATATGTATTTCCATTCTGTATTACAAATTAGAAAAAAATTACAATAACGAATAAAGAAGGAGAATTTTAAATGCGAGATCTAAAAACATACCTCTCCGTGGCACCGGTCGTAAGTACTCTATGGTTTGGTTCTTTAGCAGGTTTATTGATAGAGATCAATCGTTTATTTCCGGATGCGTTGATATTTCCCTTTTTTTCATTCTAGTTAGTGAGGTGGGAAGGGGTGAAGAAGATTAGAAATACAATCAAATATCTGTGACTCATCCCCCCCCCCTTCGCTTCTTTTTTTTTTTTCTAATTAGAATAGAATAAGTTATAAAAGAAAAAGAATAAAAGCGGATTCACTCTAGTGAAACTAAGAACTCGGATCCAGGCTAAAATACAATTACTAATAGAGTGAGAACGGAAATGGGGTGGCTGTGGCAACAATATCATACAAGATACTTAAATGAAAAATGAAATACTGGTCAGCGGTTTAGATTTTAAAATTTGAAATGTAAATGTAGGTAGAAATCATCATATTACTTATTATTACTATATTGATTGATTGGAACGAAATCGTTCATAATTTGATTTCGAGTTCGCAACTTCTATTTTTTTTTTCGTTCCTTTGCTTCCCTTCGGATTGGAAAATAGAAGAATTGAGTCAGTCAAAAACCAAAGGAGGTTCATGGCGAAGGGTAAAGATGTCCGAGTAAGGGTTATTTTGGAATGTACCGGCTGTGTTCGAAACCGTGTTAATAAAGAATCAACGGGCATTTCCAGATATATTACTCAAAAGAATCGACATAATACGCCTAGTCGATTGGAATTGAGAAAATTCTGTCCCTTTTGTTACAAACATACGATTCACGGGGAGATAAAGAAATAGATCGAACCGACCGCCTACGTGTCCGCCTTCCAATCCAAGGAAGATGAAAAACGACATATTATATAACACTATATATAATATAACATATATTTATTTTAATATAATTAAATATAAATATAATTAAATATAATTAAATAGAAATATAATTAAATAGAAACAAATCCTGTTTATTAATTCTAAATCATTTCATTTTTGATCATTTTTGTTTTGATCCGATCGAAATAAGAGTAGGATTTTCGGGATAAGGAATAAACAAACCATGGATAAATCCAAGCGATTCTTTCTTAAATCCAAGCGATCTTTTCGTAGGCGTTTGCCCCCGATCCAATCGGGGGATCGAATTGATTATAGAAACATGAGTTTAATTAGTCGATTTATTAGTGAACAAGGAAAAATATTATCTAGACGGGTGAATAGATTGACCTTAAAACAACAACGATTAATTACCATTGCTATAAAACAAGCTCGTATTTTATCTTCGTTACCCTTTCTTAATAATGAGAAACAATTTGAAAGAAGCGAGTCAACCACAAGAACTACAGGTCTTAGAACTAAAAATAAATAGACTTACTCTTCAATTGAATCAAAATAAAATTCCAATTCGAACTCAAATGCGAATTGACATTTTGTTCGAAAAAGCGGAGAATCTAGATTTGATTATCGTGTCGGAAGAAAAAAACCAAATTGGGTAAGAAGAATCCATTTTTTTTATTGAACATGTTTGTTCATTTTGACAACTTTATCATATGATCATATTTTATCATACTAATTTCTACTCTACCTTCCCGGAGTTCATTCTCCAGGGAACTCCATTTAAAAAAATCCAATGGATTCCTTCCAATCTCCTTATCTTATTTTATGATCTCATTAGAAATCATATAAAGACAATTTCTATTTAATATAGCTATTTGTGCAAGTATTTTACGATTAAGAAGTAAACGCCTCTTGTACAGATTGTTTATTAGTCTGCTATAACTATAGTATAATTTATTGTCTCGACTTACTGCATTTATCCGAGTGATCCACAAACGCCGAAAATCTCTCTTTTGCCTACCTCTATCCCGATGAGCTGAAACCAAAGCTCTTATTTTCTGTTGAGTAATAGTCCGAGAAAGTCGTGAATGAGCCCCTCGAAAGCTTGATGCAAATAAACGAATTTTTGTTCTACGTCTTCGAGCTATATATCCTCGTTTAATTCTGGTCATTGAAAAAATGAAACTTTGATGAATAGAATAACTAATTGATTTCTTTTCTTTCAGTTATTTCTTTTTCCCCTCCTAGTCTATTAATAACAAAACGGATTCTTCCAATGTATAAAATTTAAATTCCAACGGCTTTTGCTACTATAACCTTCCCGACCACGATTTTTTCTTTTTTTTCTTTCTAGGCCTTTCGTTGCGTCTCGAAATAAGAAATTGTATTGATACTAGGTATCAAAAAAAAACATAGTAAATAAAAAAGTAGTAAATAGAAATGAGTATAGTGGGTTCCATCGTTTCTATGGTTTCTTCTTAAACGGTGAGGTCCTCTCTATACACCGGAGCCCCTTCTCTCAATTTAATCAATGTTATTGTTAACTTGTACAGTTCACACTCTTTGGCTCTACCCAAAATTATCCAATAATAGGTCTTTCACAATGAGACCCCCCCATACAGTAACGGTATTTAATTATTTTAATTATGAAGGTTTGCTGAGTAGCTGACCCTGTTAGTCCGTTCTTGCAAGAGTCAAGAATAAGGGAATAATCTTTCTTTAAATAGGATTTCCTGCTTAATGGATACCTTTTGCTACCAATGGGAATTCTTTCTCATCTTAAATTAAAAAAGGAAATGATTGGATTTGGTACCAATGCAAACCATAAATTTGATACCACAATAGAAGGATATGATAGATCCTTTTTTTTTAGCTTTACCATTTTTAGTTTTAGATTGTAAACAGGTTCTTTCATTCTATCCTATTCATTGGTACTGATCGCCGATACTGGATCAATTGCTTTCTTTCTTGTGGCCTAGCACATGATCTGAACGAGTCGCACATACACCCTAGTACATGTTCCTCGTCGCTGAGGACATCCCCCAAGAGCAGGGGATTTCGTGACATTTTTGATTGACTGTCTTGTGTTTCTAATAAGTTGTTTAATAGTTGGCATGTTGAATCATATACATAATGAGCTGGTTTAGATCGATCCTAACCGGACGATTATGAATCATTTATATATTAATTAATAGAAAGATTAAGCTTAAACCCGGTAAGAAGATAAAATATCAAATCGCGGATTTGCGTGAAATCCCTGTTCTGTTATTTTTTATTATTTTTTATTCAACCGCTACCGCTACAAGATCAATAATTCCATGAGCTTGGGCTTCTGGTGCTGACATAAAAACATCTCTTTCCAGGTCTTCGGAAACAACCCATAAAGGTTTGCCTGTTCTTTGTGCATAAACCCTTGTGACGGTTTCGCGCATCTTCAGTAGTTCTTCCGCTTCCAGGACAAATTCTACCGCCTGTGCCTCATAATAATAACTGGCGGGTTGATGGATCATTACCCTGATGATATAATAAATAGTCCCTCTCCTCTATCTTGCATGATGACATGATGAAAGGCGAAGAAATAAAGAATAAAAAAAAAAATAAAAGAAAAAAAAGATAGAATTGAACAACCGTACAGGCATTTTGTGCGCATTGCATACGGCTCTACAATGGAATTTACTATGTCTATATGCCCTTTTTTACCTTACATCGAAGAAAAAAAAATAAGGTTTATCGGTTTTACATAGGTAAATGACCCAATAACCACCCTTCCTTTTGGAGTAGTTAAAAAATACTATGATGGCTCCGTTGCTTTATATATTTATTTCGTCTGTTATTTAGCAATCCCAAAGTTTCTTTTTTTTTTCGTATTCTTTCATATATAGTAATATTGTTAAGAGCTCTTCGGTGTGAAAACAAAAAAGTTTGTGACGCTGAAAAGGGCCTCCCGATAGATCAGATAAAATTGGAAATACCCTTTATCCCATACTACTCTTTCGATACATAATGTAAGTATTTTGAAAAATTTTTCTTTTTATATCGAATTCGAAGTGCCATGCTATTATTACTTAAAAATTCATATAGCGCGCAGGCATAGTCTTCTTTTTTTCTTTCAAATCAAATAAAAAAATCATTGGCGCCAAGCGTGAGGGAATGCTAGACGTTTGGTAATTGCTCCCCCGACCAGAATAAAAGATCCCATTGAAGCGGCTAATCCCATACATACTGTCTGTATATCTGGTCGCACAAATTGCATAGTATCATAAATAGCCACTCCCGGTATTACCCACCCGCCGGGAGAGTTTATAAACAAATACAGATCTTTGGTCTCACTCTCTATACTGAGATATACCATAAGACTAATAAGTTGATTCGATATCTCGCTATCAATCCCTTGTCCTAAAAAAAGTAATCTTTCTCGATAAAGTCGGTTGATTCGGATAAAATTGTATCCTTTAGGAATCGTACACGCACCTTTTGATGCATACGGTTCAACACAAAACAAATTGCGAAAAAAAAAGAATCAATGTGTAGATTCTAGCTTTCTTTCTTTTTTCATATTCATAGCAGGTTCTTTTTAACTTGTAACAAAGGGGCTTTTTTTTCTTGCATTTTTCAAGAAAGATGAGTTTTGGCCTGTTTAATTTATATAGAAATTAAATACCTATAAATAAAAAAGATTTCACTAAGCTTATCGGATTAACTTCTCATTGATGTATTGTTTCATCGGGATCCAATCCAAATCGCGATGTAATTTTCTTGTTCCTGAATGGTCCTCTTCAATTCTTTTAGGTTTATGCTCTACTCCGAGTAAAGATCCGCCCAATTTTTATTTGCACATATAGGACAAACGCCCCAATACCGCGTCTTTTTGCTACGACCCTTTTTTTATGTTTCCTGCCAACCAAATAAAAAATATTCAATGCATTCATCATATTACTCGATTGATTAATAGTTTGAGATCACTTCGATATATATTCTAAATAGAATATTATCTAAGCGGTAATCATACATATATTACCAATTGGTTTTTTTCTAAACGGAGCCTGGATATTTCATTTTATTGGTCTAACCAAGCCAACCATAAATTATTTTAATTGAGAATATTAATCTGTATACCCCCCTCCGAAAAAATAGATTGAATTGCACTTCATTGCATTTCACGCTCCAAATTCGATTTTTGATAATTCAATCAATCTTTCTTGGGCGAAAGAGAGGGTCTCTTGATCGGGTAAGAGAATGGGGAAATACCATATGACCCAAAATATCTGACAAGTCGCGCTATATGTCAATCCACGCTGGATCTTCCTCGCCAGGATTTCGAAAAGGAACTTTTGGAACACCAATAGGCATTAAATGAAAGAAAAATGAATTACTATATCTCACTTTGATGTGAAAGCGTAACAATGGCTTTATTGTCGTAATAATATTGTCTTTTATCGTTTTTTAATCATATTTTCTCTTTTATTATATTTTATCCATAGATTGAATAAGTTTATAAAAAAGAAAAAAGGAAGACAGAATCAATAAAGGAAAATTCTTTCAAATAGGTCCTTTGAATGATGAACAAATATAGATGCAGTCACTCATATAAAAGGTATCAACTTCCTACCATTGCGTATTGGTACTTATCGGGTGTAGAATAGATCTGCTCTGCTTCTTTTTGTTCCTACGAACAAAATTGTTCCATTATTACTAAAAAAAAGACATTATTACTAAAAAAATAGAACAAAAAAGAATCCTTTCCCCGAGATAGTACACTAAAAAGGGAAGGTCCATAGTATAGTTTTTTTCCAGTGCAATAAAGTTACATAGCGTCTATTTTTCGTTGAGAAAGGGGTATTTCCATGGGTTTGCCTTGGTATCGTGTTCATACTGTCGTATTGAATGATCCCGGTCGTTTGCTTTCTGTCCATATAATGCATACAGCTCTGGTTGCTGGTTGGGCCGGTTCGATGGCCCTATACGAATTAGCGGTTTTTGATCCCTCTGACCCTGTTCTTGATCCAATGTGGAGACAAGGTATGTTCGTTATACCCTTCATGACTCGTTTAGGAATAACCAATTCATGGGGCGGTTGGAGTATCACGGGGGGGACTATAACGAATCCGGGTATTTGGAGTTACGAAGGTGTGGCCGGTGCACATATTGTGTTTTCCGGATTATGCTTTTTGGCAGCTATCTGGCATTGGGTGTATTGGGATCTAGAAATATTTTGTGATGAACGTACAGGCAAACCCTCTTTGGATTTGCCCAAGATTTTTGGAATTCATTTATTTCTCTCAGGGGTTGCTTGCTTTGGTTTTGGCGCATTTCATGTAACAGGATTGTATGGTCCAGGAATATGGGTATCCGATCCTTATGGACTAACCGGAAGGGTACAACCTGTAAATCCTGCGTGGGGTGTGGAAGGTTTTGATCCTTTTGTTCCGGGAGGAATAGCCTCTCATCATATTGCAGCAGGAACTTTGGGCATATTGGCGGGTCTATTCCATCTTAGTGTCCGTCCGCCCCAACGTCTATACAAAGGATTGCGTATGGGAAATATTGAAACCGTCCTTTCCAGTAGTATCGCTGCTGTCTTTTTTGCGGCTTTTGTAGTTGCTGGAACTATGTGGTATGGTTCGGCAACTACCCCGATTGAATTATTTGGTCCCACTCGTTATCAATGGGATCAAGGATACTTCCAACAAGAAATATATCGAAGAGTTGGGGCTGGGCTATCCGAAAATAAAAGTTTATCCGAAGCTTGGTCTAAAATTCCCGAAAAATTAGCTTTTTATGATTACATTGGCAATAATCCGGCAAAGGGGGGGCTATTCAGAGCGGGCTCAATGGACAATGGGGATGGAATCGCCGTTGGGTGGTTAGGACACCCTATCTTTAGAGATAAAGAAGGGCGTGAACTTTTTGTACGTCGTATGCCTACTTTTTTTGAAACATTTCCGGTTGTTTTGGTAGACGGAGACGGAATTGTTAGAGCCGATGTTCCTTTTAGAAGGGCAGAATCGAAATACAGTGTCGAACAAGTAGGTGTAACTGTTGAGTTCTATGGCGGCGAACTCAATGGAGTCAGTTATAGCGATCCTGCTATTGTGAAAAAATATGCTAGACGCGCTCAATTGGGTGAAATTTTTGAATTAGATCGGGCTACTTTGAAATCCGATGGTGTTTTTCGTAGCAGTCCGAGGGGTTGGTTTACTTTTGGACATGCTTCGTTTGCTCTGCTCTTTTTCTTCGGACACATTTGGCATGGTGCTCGAACCCTGTTCAGAGACGTTTTCGCCGGTATTGACCCAGATTTGGACGCTCAAGTGGAATTTGGTGCATTCCAAAAACTTGGGGATCCAACTACAAGAAGACAAGTAATCTGATACAATACTGTTTTGTTTTTTTTCGTCTTTAGTTTTGTGAATAGGGTACCAGAAAAATCTTGATTTGAATCGCTACCCTTTCTTTTACTCTTGCTCTTTCTTTATCCGGGATACGATCCCAACTAAACAGGTATGGAAGCTATAATTGTAAACCACGATGGAATCTATGGAAGCATTGGTTTATACATTCCTCTTAGTCTCAACTTTAGGAATCATTTTTTTCGCTATCTTTTTTCGAGACCCGCCTAAAGTTCCAACTAAAAAGGTGAAATGATTTTTCATTATCTCAATTGAAAGTACTGAGCCTCCCAATATTGGGAGGCTCAGTACTTCAACTAGTCTCCGTGTTCCTCGAATGGATCTCTTAGTTGTTGAGAGGGTTGCCCAAAAGCAGTATATAAGGCGTACCCAGTAAAACTTACAAGTAAACCAGATATAAAGAGTGCAACTAGGGTTGCTGTTTCCATTATTATATAGTTTCAAGACCACAATGGATCTATGATAAGATGGATCTATGATAAGATCATTTATTTACAACGGAATGGTATACAAAGTCAACAGATCTCAATGAATATAAAATAGGATTTATGGCTACACAAACTGTTGAGGGTAGTTCTAGATCTGGTCCAAGACGCACTATTGTAGGGGATTTATTGAAACCGTTGAATTCAGAATATGGTAAAGTAGCTCCTGGGTGGGGAACTACTCCTTTGATGGGTATCGCAATGGCTCTTTTTGCAGTATTCCTATCTATTATTTTGGAGATTTATAATTCTTCCATTTTACTGGACGGAATTTCAATGAATTAGATTCATAAGAACTATTAATTAGCTTTTCAATACAAAGTGAAGCATTTAGGTCTCTGATTTTTATCCGATTCTATTTTGGTAGTTCGATCGTGGAATTTCTTTGTTTCTGTATTTCCGGAATATGAGTGGGTGACTTGTTATAATTGATCCTATGGATAGTACAGAGAATTGGTCTGTCATCTTGATAGAGATGGTTTTACTTCGTCAGATATTCAGCCTAGTATCTGAAGCACGGAATATATGAAATCGATTAAAAATTTTTATTAGAACTATGATTCATAGTTAATATTCAGACCTCGTGGCCGGACTTCCATTTTTTTTTTCAAAGAGTTAAGATTTAGAAGTTATAAATCGAAAGATTTTTATTCTTTCAAACCCGAATTTATGCTTATTTTGATCAAAGGATAATGGTTTCTTTGGGTTTTTAGTCATTATAGCTATTCATTGAATAAGTGATAATCCAACGGTTCTTACTCAAGGAACTTTTGGAATTAGTTTGAAAGGTTTTTATTGAATCATCGTGGTTCTAGTATGAATCTGAGGTTTTAATCGATTCATCGGGTCGTAACAAGAGAATTCCTATCAATAAGAAAGAAACCCGTAGAAAAGTCGCATTCCAAACAAATAAAAAGAACAAAACAATAAAGAAAATAGGTAAATAGAAGACTCAAGAGGCCTATAATCATCACCAGAGAGACAAACGAGCCGACTTGAGATTTTGGCATTATAACCACAAGAAAGAACTTTCGGATTTTTATTTCTTCAGAAAAGATTGAATCATAGAATTAAGAAGTTTCAAGCTTAACTTTCTATTTCACATATCCGGTAGAACTAGTCTTTGGGGGTTTCTGTTTGAGCCGTACGAGATGAAATTATCATATACGGTTCTGGGGGGGGGTCCACTCGGTTTACCTATCTCAATAAAATCTATGATTGGTTCGAAGAACGTCTTGAGATTCAGGCAATTGCAGATGATATAACGAGTAAATATGTTCCTCCTCATGTGAACATATTTTATTGTCTAGGAGGAATTACACTTACTTGTTTTTTAGTACAAGTAGCTACGGGGTTTGCTATGACTTTTTATTATCGTCCGACCGTTACGGAGGCTTTTGCTTCTGTTCAATATATAATGACTGAGGTTAACTTTGGTTGGTTAATCCGATCAGTTCATCGATGGTCGGCAAGTATGATGGTCCTAATGATGATCCTGCACGTATTTCGTGTGTATCTCACCGGCGGCTTTAAAAAACCTCGCGAATTGACTTGGGTTACAGGTGTGGTTTTGGCCGTATTGACCGCATCTTTTGGTGTAACTGGTTATTCCTTGCCTTGGGACCAAATTGGTTATTGGGCGGTAAAAATTGTAACAGGTGTGCCGGAAGCTATTCCTGGAATAGGATCGCCCCTGGTAGAGTTATTACGCGGAAGTGCTAGTGTGGGACAATCCACTTTGACTCGATTTTATAGTTTGCACACTTTTGTATTACCACTTCTTACTGCTGTATTTATGTTAATGCACTTCCTAATGATACGTAAACAAGGTATTTCTGGCCCTTTATAAAGAATATATATCATAGCTATTTGAAATCAATTATTTATCACTTTGGGTAGGACCAATAGGATTTCATTGCTACAAATATGGATTATTGAAAAGAATAAGACATGTATTTGGATATTTCTCTTCAACTCCCCAAAAATATATTAATGTATTATTTTTTTGACACTCATAGTTGAAGTGAATTTTCCGAAGATAAAATGGATTATGGGAGTGTGTGACTTGAACTATTGATTGGACCGTGCAGAATATATGCCTTTATCTGCCACATTTGAATTCACAACCAAAAATGTGTCTTTTTTCCAACCACCATGTAAGCCCCATACAGAGGATAGGCTGGTTCGTTTGACGAGAATCTTTTCTATGATCAGACTCGATCGTGTCGTGTATGAACAGGCTCCGTGAGATCCAGTAGAACGAATAAGTGATGTGACATAATCCCGGATTATGTTCTAGATATTTCACTTACTTACTAGATATTTCACTTACTTAATAGTATGGAAATGTATTCATTTCCTCTGCATTGACTCGATTTATTATACTATCGGAGTGAAACAAGGGATCTAAAGAAGAACGGGGGCTAAACTATATTAGTAACAAGGAAATCCTTTGTATTTAAAAAGTCTCGATATTCTTGGGGCTAAAGTCCAATTGCAAGGTCTGAGACGACCCAGAAAGCACTTAATCATGATCAACTTTGTAAGCCTACTTGGGTATTGAGCATTTATCTGTAAGAACTGAATTCCTTACAAAAGGTGGTTGTCGAAACTTCGAAAAAGGAAATCTGGTAAATTTTTTCTTACTCTTACATGCAATCATTTATATATGTGTGGATACCTTATCGACTTTTTTATATGGATCTATTCGGTTCGTTTAATTCGTGCTCGAGCCGGATGATGAAAAACTATCATGTCCGGTTCTTTCGGGGGATGGATCTCGAATAATTCACCTATCCTAATAACAAAAAAACCTGACTTGAACGATCCTGTATTAAGAGCTAAGTTGGCTAAGGGGATGGGGCATAATTATTATGGCGAGCCCGCATGGCCCAATGATCTTTTATATATTTTTCCGGTAGTAATTTTAGGTACTATTGCATGTAACATAGGTTTAGCGGTTCTAGAACCATCAATGATTGGCGAACCCGCGGATCCATTTGCAACTCCTTTGGAGATATTGCCTGAATGGTATTTCTTTCCCGTATTTCAAATTCTTCGTACAGTGCCCAATAAATTATTGGGTGTTCTTTTAATGGTTTCAGTGCCGGGGGGATTATTAATAGTACCTTTTTTGGAGAATGTTAATAAATTCCAAAACCCATTTCGTCGTCCAGTAGCGACAACCGTCTTTTTGATTGGTACCGCAGCAGCCCTTTGGTTGGGTATTGGGGCAACATTACCTATTGATAAATCCCTAACTTTAGGTCTTTTTTAAATTGATTCAGTTGTGAAATAAAAAAAATATCATGATGTGTGTATCTAGGGAATAGTCGCTTCAAAGTGAATTCTCCCTAGATACATTTATTCAATTAAATTTTGAATCTATTCCGAATATATAGATTGTGCTAAAGATTCAAAACTCATTTTTCTTTTTTTTTTTTTTCTAAAGAAAAAAAAAAAATAATCCATTCAAATTTATGCGAAGTGCTTTTCTATTTCTAGAATGTCCAATATATGTTTTATATCTTCTATGCGAAAATGTTTCATTTTCATAAGGTCTTCTTGACTGTTATTCAAAAGGTCTAATAATGTATGTATATTCGACCTTTTGAGGCAATTATAGACCCTGGGGGGCAATTCTGATTGGTCAATAAAAATATATTTCAATGCTATTTCTTTTTTATTTTTCCTGGGTTTAGCCAATCTATCATGAAAAGTAAAGGGGGGTAAAGTAACTTTGCGTTGATTGTTTTCTAAATGTAAGTTTTCTTCTTCTGCATGTAAAAAAGGAATAAATAAATCAATCAAATTCCGGGAGGCCTCATGAAGTGCGTCTTTAGGAGTTAAACTTCCGTTTGTCCAGATTTCAAGAAACAGTATCTCTTGTTTTTCATTTCCATTCGCATAAGAATGAATACTATGATTGGCATTTCGAACAGGCATGAATACAGCATCTATAGGATAACTTCCATCTTGAAAGTTTTTCGGCGTTTTTATCTGATATCCGCGATGTCTCTCGATTTGTAATTCAATACACAAATGAACTGGTTCCGTTAGGCTTGCTATATGCTGTGTATTATCAACGATTTCCACCGAGGGTGGTAAGACGATGTCTTGAGCAGTTACATAGCCGGGACCTTTGATGAAAATAGATGCATCACGAGTTCCATAAAAATTACTTCTCAATATAATTTCTTTCAAATTCATTAAAATTTCATGTACGGATTCTTGGATACCTACTATGGTAGAATATTCATGTGGTATTTTCTCAGATTTTGCGCGTGTGATACATGTTCCTTCTATTTCTCCAAGCAAAGCTCTTCGCATTGCAATGCCTATTGTATCGGCTTGACCTTTCTTAAGTGGAGCCAGAATAAAGCGTCCATAATAAAGACGCTTACTGTCTACTCTTGATTCAACACACTTCCACTGCAGTGTCCGAGTAGATGCTGTTATTTTCTCGTGAACCATAGTAATATTATTTGATCAAATCATTGAATTTTTTTTTCTCTTGAAATATCTTCAATGTTTATTTTTACACACGTCTTTTTTTAGGAGGTCTACAGCCATTATGTGGCATAGGGGTTACATCTCGTATGAAACTTAATAGTATACCACTTCTACGAATAGCTCTTAATGCCGCATCTCTTCCGAGACCCGGGCCTTTTATCATGACTTCCGCTCGTTGCATACCTTGATCTACTACTGTCCGAATAGCCTTTCCTGCTGCGGTTTGAGCGGCAAATGGCGTCCCTCTTCTAGTACCCTTGAATCCACAAGTACCGGCGGAGGACCAAGAAATTACCCGACCCTGGACATCTGTAATAGTCACAATAGTATTATTGAAACTTGCTTGAACATGAATAACTCCCTTTGGTATTCTACGCGCGTTTTTACGTGAACCAATACGTCGATTCTTACGTGAACCAGTTCTTGGTGTAGGTTTTGCCATATTTTATCATCTCATAAATATAAGTCAGAGATATATGGATATATCCATTTCATGTCAAAACAGATCTTTTTTTTATTTATTTGTACATCGAGTCCTTTCGATTTAGAGAGTCTTTTTTTTATTTGAGAAAGATTATCCTTGTCTTTGTTTATGTCTCGGGTTGGAACAAATTACTATAATTCGTCCTCGCCTACGGATCAGTCGGCATTTTTCACAAATTTTACGCACGGAGGCTCTTATTTTCATATTTGTCATTCCTTAACTTAATTCTGAATCTCTTTATTGGAAGAAAATAAGTTTCTTGCAATTTTGAACTTCGAGTTGTATACCCTCGAAATGAATGTGTAAGTTGAAAAAACCCCTTAATCGTTTGAATCTTTGTTTCGGAGTCTATAAATTATACGCCCTCCGGTTGAATCATAACGACTTGCCTCTATTTTTACTCGATTTTCGGGTCGTATACGTATAAAAAAAGTACATCTAATTGTTCCTGAAACATAACATAGAATCCTATTTTCATTATCTAAACGAATCCATAATTATACCATTGGGAAATGATTCAGTAATAAAAACCTCATGAATCTTTTTTTTCTTTCAGGCCATCTTGAGGTATCAACTAATATAGGAGGGGTGATATTAGAAGGATTACCATATATAACACAAAATTTCGCCACCGATTCTCTCTAGTCGAGCTTCTTTGTCTGTCATTATACCCCGAGAAGTAGAAAGAATTACAATCCCGATTCCGCCTAAAATTCTAGGAATTCTTTGGTAGTTAGAATAGATTCGTAGACCGGGTCGACTGATCCGTTTTAAATTTAAAACAGCTTTATAGGGTCCTTTCCTATTCCTTCTATGTCGTAGGGTTAAAACCAAAAAATCTTTGTTGCTTTCCTGATGTTTCCTCATGTTTTCAATAAAACCTTCGCTTAAAAGGATTTTAACAATGTTTTCATTAATATTAGTGGATGGTATTCGAACTGTTCTTTTTTTATTCATGTCAGCATTTCGTATAGAGGTTATTATGTTGGCAATAGTGTCTTTATTCATGATAAACCCAGATTATTGTTGTACTCGAATTTTTATATAATCAACATGCTCTTTTTCTTTATTTTGTATTTCTGAACTATTAAATATTTATGAATTATTAAAGGCATATACGTGAGACACAACCAATCTACTAATAAATTAAATAAAAATTGACTAATTAATTTAATCGATTTCATTTAAATACTACAATTATATTACAGTAACTATATTACAATTACAATTTCATCTTATAATACTTCAGGTGCTAATGAAACTATTTTAGTGAAATTTAACTGTCTTAATTCCCGGGCGATCGCTCCAAAAATGCGAGTTCCTTTTGGATTTCCTTCTTGATCAATAACAACGGCAGCGTTGTCATCATATCGTATTATCATACCGTTGTCACGTTTGAGTTCTTTACAAGTACGTACAATTACAGCTCTGATCACTTCTGATCTTTCTAGAGGTGTATTTGGTACTGCTTCCTTGATTACAGCAACAATAACGTCACCAATCTGAGCGTATCGTCGATTACTAGCTCCTATAATTCGAATACACATCAATTCTCGGGCTCCGCTGTTATCCGCTACATTTAAATGGCTTTGAGGTTGAATCATTTTTTTATCTGTTTTTTCAATCAATGCAAAGGGCGAAGTAAAGTAAAAAAAAAAGAAATGTTATTTGTTCAAAACAAAAAAGCAAACCTGAAATTGTTTTTTTTATCCCCAAAACCCTTTCTTTTGGTTCTACATTCCTATCCCGAAATAACGAATTGAGTTCGTATAGGCATTTTTGATGCCGCTATTGAAATAGCCTTTCTGGCTATATTTTCTGCTACTCCGCTCATTTCATAAAGTATTCTACCGGGTTTAACAACAGCTACCCAAAATTCGGGAGATCCTTTCCCCGAACCCATACGTGTTTCTGTAGGTCTTACTGTAACTGGTTTGTCTGGAAATATACGTACCCATATTTTTCCACCGCGGCGGGCATTTCGTGTCATTGCTCGCCGACCTGCTTCTATTTGTCGAGATGTGATCCAAGCGGGTTCAAGCGCTTGAAGAGCATATCTACCGAAGCAAATACGATTACCTCGATAAGCCATTCCTTTCATTCTCCCTCTATGGTGTTTACGGAATCTTGTTCTTTTGGGGTTATAGTTGATGGTTGTTTATCAATTCCATCTCTACTACAGAACTGGACATGAGAGTTTCTTCTCATCCAGCTCCTCGCGAATAAAACGATTAAAAAACATATCTATGTATTTAACGAATAATATACTGAAACAACATACTGAATCGTGAGATTCTTTGAAATTTGATCTATTCTATTAGAATTTTGTATATCTTGTTTTGATATATAACTAAACATGTATTCGATTTAGAAATAATTTTTATTTAGAGTTAATTAGAGTTAATGGTATAGATAAAGTAATTTTGGTATAAGGTTATAACAAATCCTTATTTTTGCCTTTTATTATCATATCGGATTGACTAAAATTTAGAAATCCAATAAAAGAAAGAT
>CM017579.2:20451798-20469298 GCA_007844105.2 Rhamnella rubrinervis | reverse complement strand
ATAGCAGAAGCATGGGATAGTATTCTATTGGCTCAAATAATAAGAGGTCTTTTGTTAGTAACCCAATCTTTTTTTAGAAAAAAGATTCTATTACCCTTCTTAATAATAATTAAAAATATCGTCCGTATACTAGTATTTCAATTTCCCGAATGGTCCGAGGATTTAAAGGATTGGAATAGAGAAATGCATGTTAAATGTACTTATAATGGCGTTCAATTATCAGAAACAGAATTTCCGAAAAACTGGCTAATAGACGGTATTCAGATAAAGATCCTATTTCCTTTTCGTCTGAAACCGTGGCACAAATCTCAGCTACAAGATCCTTATAATGATCCGGTGAAAAAGAAAAGAAACAGACAAAAAAATGATTTTTGTTTTTTAACAGTTTGGGGATTGGAAGCCGAACAGCCCTTTGGCTCCCCCCGAAAACACCCTTCATTTTTTGAACCTATTTTTAAAGAACTAAAAAAAAAAAATAAAAAATTGAAAAAGAAGTGTTTTCTGGTTCTAAGAATTTTAAATGAAAGAACAAAATTTTTTCTAAATGTTTCAAAAGAAACAAAAAAATGGTTTATTAAAAGCATTCTAGTTATAAAAGAAATAGTAAAAGAACTCACAAAAATAAACCCAATTATATTATTTGGATTGAAAGAAATAGAAATATATCAATTAAGTGAAACTAAAAAAGAAAACGATTCAATAATAAATAATCAGCTAATTCATGAATCGGTCAGTAAAATTCGATCTACGGATTGGACAAATTATTCATTAACAAAAAAAAAAATTAAAAATCTGACTGATAGAACAAACACAATCCTAAATCAAATAGAAAAAAAAAAAGAAAAAAAAGGGGGATTTATAATCCCAGATATATATATTAGTTCTAACAAAAAAAGTTATGATGATAAAAGATTCGAACCGCCAAAAAATATTTGGCCGATATTAAAAAGAAGAAATGCTCGACTAATCCGTAAATCACATTATTTTATAAAATTTTTTCTCGTTGAAAGGATATACATAGATATCTTTTTATGTATCATTAATATTCCCAATATCAATGCACAACTTTTCGAGAATCAACAAAAAATTCTTACTAAATACATTTACAATAAGAAAGATATTTACAATAATGAAACAAACCAAGAACGAGTTTATAAAATAAATCAAAGTCTAATTCACTTTATTTCGACTATAAAAAGTCACTTTCGAATATTAGAAATAAAAGCACACAGCCTTTTTGACTTATCTTACTTGTCACAAGCATATGTATTTTACCAATTATCACAACCCCAGCCTTTAACTTATATAAGTTAAGATCCGTTTTTCAATATAATGGAACGTCTTTTTTCTTAAAAATGAAATAAAGGATTTTTTGTTGGAACACAGAAACTATTTCATTCCGAATTAAGACATAAGAACCCCGAAATTCTGGAATGAATCAACGTAAAATGGGTTTTGGTTAAAAGGTCATTATTATTATCAATATGATTTATCTCCGATTAGATGGTCTAGATTAGTACAACAAAAATTGCAAAATAGGGTCAATCAACACTCTATAGACCAAAATCGACATTTAAAGAAATGTGATTCATATGAAAAAAATCCATTAATTGACTACGAAAAACAAAAAAATTTTGAAGCGGACTCATTACCAACTAAAAAAGAGAATTTTAAAAAACAATATAGATATGATCTTTTATCCTATAAATTTATATCCCCTAAATCTATTAATTATGAATATAAGAAAAACCCATCCATTTATGGATTACCATTACAAGTAAATAATAACCAAGAGATTTTTTATAATTATAGCACACATAAACGACAAATATTTAACGTGCCGGGGGGTATCCCTATCAATAATTATCGAGTCGACGATAATATTATACATATGGAGAAAAATCCGGATAGAAAATATTTTGATTGGATAATTCTCGATTTTTGTCTTAGAAAGAAGGTCGATATTAAGGCCTGGATCAATATTGACACCAATAGTAATAAATATACTAAGACTAGTAAGACTCGGACGAATAATTATCAACAAGTTGAGAAGATCGACACGAAAGGTCTTTTTTATCTCACGATTCATCAAAATAAAGAAAGCAACCTATCCAATTCCAAAAAAAAACTTTTTGATTGGATGGGAATGAATGAAGAAATACGAAGTTGTCCCATATCGAATCTGGAACTTTGGTTCTTCCCAGAATTTTTGATACTTCATAATGCATATAAGATTAAACCGTGGGCCATACCAATCAAATTAATTCTTTTAAATTTGAATATAAACGAAAATGCTAGTGAAAATAAAGGCATCGCTAGAAAGAAAAAAAGAGATATTGTTATATCAATATTTGCGAATGAAAAAAAATATCTTGAATTAAAAAACCGAAATCAAGGAGAAAAAGAATCCGCAAGCCAAGCATATTTTGAATCATCTCTCTCAAACCAAGAAAAAGATGTTGAAGAAGATTATGTAGGATCATACACGAAAAAAGATATAAATAAAAAACAATACAGGAACGAAGCGGGGTTTTCTTTTTTCCTAAAAAGATATTTGCGTTTTCAATTGAGATGGGATGACGGTTTAAATCAAAAAAAGATGAATAACATCAAAATATATTGTCTCCTGCTTAGACTGATAAATCCAAGAGAAGTCTCCATATCCTCTATTGAAAGGGGAGAATTGAGTCTGGATATTTTACTAATTCGGAAAGATTTCACTCTTACAGAATTGATGAAAAAAGGAATATTGATTATCGAACCCGTTCGTCTGTCTATAAAAAACGAAGGACAATTTATTATGTATCAAACCATAGGTATTTCGTTAGTTCATAAGAGTAAGCATGAAATAAATCAAAGGTACCGAGCAAAAAGCCCTGTTGATAAGAAGAATTCTGATGAATTCATTGCAAAACATCAAAAGATGGCTGGAAATAGAGAAAATAACCATTATGATTTGTTTGTTCCGGAACATATTTTATCCCCTAGACGTCGTAGAGAATTGAGAATTAGGTTTTGTTTTAATTCTAGGAATAGAAACGATCTGCCTAGAACTACAACATTTTGTAATGGAAAGAAGGTAAACAGTCAAGTTTTGGATAAAAACAAAGGATATACAAATAAACTAATTAAAATGAAATTAAAGTTCTTTCTTTGGCCTAATTATCGATTCGAAGATTTAGCTTGTATGAATCGCTATTGGTTTGATACCAATAACGGCAGTCGTTTTAGTCTGGTAAGGATACATATGTATCCGCGATTGAAAATCCGTTAATGGTACATTTCTTTTTCCTATATTTCCCGTACCATGATCTATGAAAACAAAAAAAGCACACAGGCATTGTCTTACATTCCATTTTGATACATGATTCAATGACATATCAATTAGATCTAGACACGATAAAAAAAATTCGATTATTTTCTTTTTAGGTCTATTTTTTTTTATCTTTTGTGAGTACAGAAAACCTTTTTTTATATACCTGGTTGAATCCTCTTTTATTTGATCAAATTGGGAATTATTAATAAAATTAAGATTATTGTGTATAATAAATTAAACTGAATGGCATTATTATTATTGATCAATAAAACTACCTAGCACTACAAAGAGGGGGGGGATTTCATTTTATGGTAAAAACTTCATTCATCTCTGTTATTTCGCAAGAAGAAAAAAGGGGGTCTATTGAATTTCAAATACTCAGCCTCACCAATAGGATACGAAAACTTTCTTCACACTTGGAATTGCATAGAAAAGACTATTTATCTCAGAGAGGCCTACGTAAAATTTTGGGAAAACGCCAACGGTTGCTGTCTTATTTGTCAAAGAAAAATAGAATATGTTATAAAGAATTAATTAATCGGTTGGCTATTCGGGAATCAAAAACTCGTTAATTTGAAGAGACTTTTTGAATTATTTGATTTATTAGATCTTGAATTTTAATGAACTTATTTTCGTTTTCAGCAATTCATGAAAGGATGAATCGAGGAAAAACATATGAATATACCAGCTACAAGAAAAAACCTCATGATAGTAAATATGGGCCCCCACCACCCATCAATGCATGGTGTTCTTCGACTCATCGTTACTCTAGATGGTGAAGATGTTATTGACTGTGAACCAATATTGGGCTATTTACACCGAGGGATGGAAAAAATTGCGGAAAACCGAACAATTATACAATATCTGCCTTATGTAACACGTTGGGATTATTTAGCTACTATGTTCACAGAAGCAATAACCGTAAATGGACCGGAACAGTTGGGAAATATTCAAGTACCTAAAAGAGCCAGCTATATCAGAATAATTATGTTGGAGTTGAGTCGTATAGCTTCTCATCTGTTATGGCTCGGTCCTTTTATGGCAGATATTGGGGCACAGACGCCTTTCTTTTATATTTTCCGAGAAAGAGAATTAATATATGATCTATTCGAAGCTGCCACCGGTATGAGAATGATGCATAATTATTTTCGTATCGGAGGAGTAGCGGCTGATCTACCTCATGGCTGGATAGATAAATGTTTGGATTTTTGCGATTATTTTTTAATAGGAATTTCGGAATATCAAAAACTTATTACACGAAATCCTATTTTTTTAGAACGAGTTGAAGGAGTAGGCATTATTGGTACGGAGGAAGTAATAAATTGGGGTTTATCAGGACCAATGTTGCGAGCTTCTGGAATACAATGGGATCTTCGTAAAGTTGATCATTATGAGTGTTACGACGAATTTGATTGGGAAGTACAGTGGCAAAAAGAAGGAGATTCATTAGCTCGTTATCTAGTCCGAATTGGTGAAATGACGGAATCCATAAAAATTATTCAACAGGCTCTGGAAGGAATTCCGGGGGGGCCATATGAAAATTTAGAAATCCGATACTTTGATAGAGAAAGGAATCCCCAATGGAATGATTTTGAATATCGATTTATTAGTAAAAAACCTTCTCCTACGTTTGAATTGCCGAAACTAGAACTCTATGGGAGAGTCGAAGCCCCAAAAGGAGAATTGGGAATTTTTCTGATGGGGGATCAGAGCGGTTTTCCTTGGAGATGGAAAATTCGCCCACCCGGTTTTATCAATTTGCAAATTCTTCCTCAGTTAGTTAAAAGAATGAAATTGGCTGATATTATGACGATACTAGGTAGCATAGATATCATTATGGGAGAAGTTGATCGTTGAAATGATAATTGATACAACAGAAGTACAAGATATCAATTCTTTTTCTAGATTGGAATTTTTAAAAGAAGTCTATGGAATTATATGGGTCCTTATTCCTATTTTTACTCCAGTATTGGGCATCACGATAGGTGTATTGGTAATTGTATGGTTAGAAAGAGAAATATCCGCGGGGCTACAACAACGTATTGGACCTGAATACGCCGGTCCTTTGGGAGTTCTTCAAGCTCTAGCAGATGGGGCAAAACTTCTTTTCAAAGAAAATCTTCTTCCATCTAGAGGAGAAACTCGTTTATTTAGTATCGGACCATCCATAGCAGTCATATCAATTTTACTAAGTTATTCAGTAGTGCCTTTTGGCTATCGACTTGTTTTAGCAGATCTCAATATCGGTGTTTTTTTATGGATTGCCATTTCAAGTATTGCTCCCATTGGACTTCTTATGTCAGGATACGGGTCAAATAATAAATATTCCTTTTTAGGTGGTCTACGAGCCGCTGCTCAATCGATTAGTTATGAAATACCATTAACTTTATGTGTGTTATCAATATCTCTACGTGTGATTCGTTGAAACATAAATTTGTCTCTTTTCTTTCTAGGCTCTATTCTTTTCTTTCTAGGAAGGGGGCTGAATGAATTGAGTAGATATCTTCATTTGTTTATTCATTATTCGGATTGATGAACTAAATCAGATAGTTAGATGAGTGAAAGAAAACGGCTTATAAAAAAATTCGCAGTAAAAAGATTAAGTCTCATTTTCTATGGATAAGAGTTAAAGAGTTGAGCGGGAATAAACATAAGCAGAGGATACCGTTTACCCCAAGATTGGTTGATTAGTCATCCTGACTTGAAACGGGCTCAAAAGATCAACCGTATTGAGTTTTCAATATCGTTTGTATGTCTTTTCATACATGTATTACCATAACGGGCGATTGAACAAAACCGAGTGGATGGTTAGAAACACCAAGATACGCAAAGGATTAGTAATGGATATTGTGTAAATTATCCAAAAGGACATTCCTGTATAATATACAAAGAATACTAATTGGGGCTTTAAGTTAGTAGAAATGATCGGGCAGTACTCCCCACGATTCCGATTCAGAGTATGCTCCTATCCACTGATTAAATAAATTACTATTGGGAACGAAATAATCCTTTATTTTGTAAGCCCCCCTTTTTTCCGAAATAGAAAGAAGAATAGGAACGAAAAATAAAGGAATACAATAGAAAAAAGAATAAAAAAGATCTTTTTTATTCTTTCTTTCCTTTTATTTCCTATATCGACAGGAATATCGATACAATTCGTGTCATAATTCATGAATTAATGTAATGTATAATTCTTTTTTTTAAGTGAAAACGTCGGGGTTGTTGATATTTTTACAAGGAGTATTTTATTGAAAAATTAAGTTATTACTCACCAAAGAAAAATTGAAAAAATTATGGAAATTTTTAAAGAAAGGAGGAGATCAATTCAGAAGTGCTTTTTTTATTTAATTGATTATTTAATTAATATTAATATTTAATGAAATAAATAATTCAATACAGACAGAATTCAAGTGGTCTAATTCGGGACCATACGTTTGATCTTATCGATCTTATATTATAAACAAACCTATCAAGATAAAACGACCCGGTCCTTAGATTTTTTTATGGCCCTCAAGGAGCCGTATGAGGTGAAAATCTCATGTACGGTTCTGTAATAGCGATGGGACCTGTGATGGTATCACCGACTATGATTATCTAATAGTTCAAGTACAGTTGATATAGTTGAGGCGCAATCAAAATATGGTTTTGGGGGATGGAATTTGTGGCGTCAACCTATAGGGTTTATCATTTTTCTAATTTCTTCCCTAGCAGAATGTGAGAGATTACCTTTTGATTTACCAGAAGCGGAAGAAGAATTAGTAGCAGGTTATCAAACCGAATACTCGGGTATCAAATTTGGTTTATTTTACGTTGCTTCCTATCTAAACCTATTAGTTTCTTCATTATTTGTAACAGTTCTTTACTTGGGGGTTGGAATATCTCTATTCCAAATATATTTAGTTCGGAACTTTTGATTTTGAAATAAATAAACGCTATGGAATTTTGGAGCGACAATCAGTATCTTTATTACATTAGCTAAAACTTATTTGTTCTTGTTCATTCCTATCACAACAAGATGGACTTTACCTAGGCTAAGAATGGACCAACTGTTGAATCTTGGATGGAAATTTCTTTTACCTATTTCTCTCGGGAATCTATTATTAACAACTTCTTTTCAACTCTTTTCACTGTAAAGGAATATTCTATATTCACAACTTGGCTCAAACAAGAGAAATAAACAAACATAAAAATATTCATATATATTCACGATATGTTCCCTATGGTAACTGGGTTCATGAATTATGGTCAACAAACGGTACGAGCTGCAAGGTACATTGGTCAAAGTTTCATGATTACCTTATCCCACGCAAATCGTTTACCTGTCACTATTCAATATCCTTATGAAAAACTAATCACTGCGGAGCGTTTCCGTGGTCGAATCCATTTTGAATTTGATAAATGTATTGCTTGTGAAGTATGCGTTCGTGTATGTCCTATAGATCTACCCGTCGTTGATTGGAAATTGGAAACTGATCTTCGCAAGAAACGATTGCTTAATTACAGTATCGATTTCGGAATCTGTATATTTTGTGGTAACTGCGTTGAGTATTGTCCAACAAATTGTTTATCAATGACTGAAGAATATGAACTTTCTACTTATGATCGTCACGAATTAAATTATAATCAAATTGCTTTGGGCCGTTTACCAATGTCAGTAATTGACGATTATACAATTCGAACAATTTTGAATTCTCCTCAAATAAAAAAGAAGTCAATCCCTTGATTAAAGAAAAATTTCGAATTACTAAAGTGACTTTTTGATCTAAAGGAATGAGGTTTCTTTCGTTTTGTTTGGTCAATACTTATAAATCCCAAATATTCGTTGGTTGGTAAGAATCCCGTCTTAATTTGGATTGAAAATAAAAAATGAATTAATTACTATCCATAGACTATAAGAATTATTTCGAAATAAAGTTTCGTATTCGAACGACTCTTTCAGATAAAGAATCACATTAGTCCAATACTTGTACCCACATTAATTCACATCCCTTAGGATTTAATTCAATTAGGAGTTGATTATAAATCATTTTTTCTGGTCGGGTCTCAATAAGGTCATGAAAAACATTTCGATTTGTTTATCTCTTTTTTACATATAATGGATTTGCCCGGACCAATACACGATTTTCTTTTAGTCTTTCTGGGATCGGGTCTTATATTAGGAGGTATAGGGGTAGTATTACTTCCCAACCCAATTTATTCTGCCTTTTCGTTGGGACTGGTTCTTGTTTGTATATCCTTATTCTATATTTTATTAAACTCTTATTTTGTAGCTACCGCACAACTCCTTATTTACGTGGGAGCTATAAATGTTTTAATCATATTTGCTGTGATGTTCATGAATGGTTCAGAATATTACAAAGATTTTCATCTTTGGACCGTTGGGAGTGGGGTTACTTTGCTGGTTTGTACAAGTATTTTTTTTTTACTAATGACTACTATTACAGATACGTCATGGTACGGGATTATTTGGACTACAAGATCAAACCAGATTATAGAGCAAGATTTGATAAGTAATAGTCAACAAATTGGAATTCATTTATCAACAGATTTTTTTCTTCCATTTGAATTCATTTCAATAATTCTTTTAGCCGCTTTGATAGGTGCAATTGCTGTGGCGCGCCAGTGATAAATCAATCTATAGAATTAGTAACGGCAATCCAACTGAAACTTCATTCTATGCTATCACATATATTTCTCTTCAATATATAATTCAATATTTTTGATGTATAAAATAGAAATTTTTCTATTCGATGTATTACCAATATATTTCTATGTTCCGTACTTTTTATATTCTAGTCAATTGAACCCATTGAATTGTTGTTCCTATTATATTGAAACGAATAAAAATTGAATTGATAAGGAGTTGGTCAATGATGCTCGAACATGTACTTGTTTTGAGTGCCTACTTATTTTCTATTGGTATCTATGGATTGATCACAAGCCGAAATATGGTTAGAGCTCTTATGTGTCTTGAACTTATACTGAATGCAGTTAATATAAATTTTGTAACATTTTCTGATTTTTTTGATAATCGTCAATTAAAAGGAAATATTTTTTCAATTTTTGTTATAGCTATTGCAGCCGCTGAAGCAGCTATTGGACCAGCTATTGTTTCGTCAATTTATCGTAACAGAAAATCAACTCGTATTAATCAATCGAATTTGTTGAATAAGTAGTATTCATCAAAGAAATTAGAATAGTCATAAACTCGAATTAGCATGTATTATACATTATTATACATAATGTATGATCATGTTTGCGAAAATGTAATAAATCAAAGTATCTTGGCTCCCTTCCATGAGTCGGTCCAGAAGGAGATTGATTTAAAAAGTTCTGGTAAATCATTGATTCATCTGGTGTCTAAATATACGATTCGTTTATAAGTTTACCAGATCGAAAATTTATGATGTTCAAAAAATTTATAGATCCAATGTCACATTCAGTAAAGATTTATGATACGTGTATAGGGTGTACTCAATGTGTCCGAGCCTGCCCCACGGATGTATTAGAAATGATACCTTGGGACGGGTGTAAAGCTAAGCAAATTGCTTCTGCTCCAAGAACAGAGGACTGTGTCGGTTGTAAGAGATGTGAATCCGCCTGTCCAACAGATTTCTTGAGTGTTCGGGTTTATTTATGGCATGAAACAACTCGAAGTATGGGGCTAGCTTATTAATACGTTCCAGAAAACCCTACTTGAATATATTTGATTTTTTTACTTTTACCGACAAAAACCCGCGCTCAAAATACTATATTTTTGAGCACGGGTTTTTCTGGTCCAAACGTATCTTGTTTTTACCACGAATTTTTTTCCTTGGTTAACGTTAGTTGTAGTTTTGCCAATATCCGTGGGTTCCTTAATTTTCTTTCTCCCTCATAGAGGAAATAAAGTGATTAGGTGGTATACTATTTGTATATGCATAATAGAACTCCTTCTAACAACCTATACATTTGGTTATCATTTTCAATTGGACGATCCATTAATCCAACTGACAGAGAATTATAAATGGATCCATTTTTTTTCTTTTTACTGGAGGTTGGGAATAGATGGAATTTCTATTGGACCTATTTTGCTGACAGGATTTATCACTACTTTAGCTACTTTAGCGGCTCGGCCAGTTACTCGCGATTCCCGATTATTCCATTTCCTGATGTTAGCAATGTATAGCGGTCAAATAGGATCATTTTCTTCTCAAGACCTTTTACTTTTTTTCATCATGTGGGAGTTAGAATTAATTCCGGTTTACCTACTTCTATCCATGTGGGGGGGAAGGAAACGTTTGTATTCAGCTACAAAATTTATTTTGTACACCGCAGGGGGTTCTGTTTTTTTATTAATCGGAGTTCTAGGTATTGGTTTATATGGTTCTAATGAACCAACATTCAATTTTGAAACATCAGCTAATCAATCGTATCCTGTAGCACTGGAAATTTTATTTTATATTGGATTTTTTGTTGCTTTTGCTGTCAAATCGCCGATTATACCCTTACATACATGGTTACCAGACACCCACGGAGAGGCACATTACAGTACTTGTATGCTTCTAGCCGGAATCTTATTAAAAATGGGAGCGTATGGATTGGTTCGGATAAATATGGAATTATTCCCTCATGCTCATTCTATATTTTCTCCATGGTTGATCATAGTAGGCACAATTCAAATAATCTATGCAGCTTCAACGTCTCCAGGGCAACGTAATTTAAAAAAAAGAATAGCTTATTCCTCCGTATCTCATATGGGTTTCATAATTATAGGAATTGGTTCTATAAGCGATACAGGACTCAACGGGGCTATTTTACAAATAATATCTCATGGATTTATTGGCGCTGCACTTTTTTTCTTGGCAGGAACGAGTTATGATAGAATACGTCTTGTTTATCTCGACGAAATGGGCGGAATGGCTATTGCAATTCCAAAAATATTCACGACTTTCAGTATCTTGTCGATGGCCTCTCTTGCATTACCCGGTATGAGCGGTTTTGTTGCAGAATTGATAGTCTTTTTTGGAATCCTTACTAGCCAAAAATTCCTTTTAATGACAAAAATAGTAATTACTTTTGTAATGGCAATTGGAATGATATTAACTCCTATTTATTCGTTATCTATGTTACGCCAGATGTTCTATGGATACAAACTTTTTAATGCCCCAAATTCTTTTTTTTTTGATTCTGGGCCGCGAGAGTTATTTGTTTCGATCTCTATACTTCTACCTGTAATAGCTATTGGTATTTATCCGGATTTCGTTTTCTCACTATCAGTTGAGAAGGTTGAAGCTATTCTATCTAATTTTTTTAGCGATAGTTTTCCTTAAGAAACCAAAAGATCAAATAGAAATCCTATGATTTTGAAAACGGGTCGTTGTAAAATGAAAAAAAAAACTTTTCTTTTCTAAAATAAAAAAAAAAAATGAATTGGAATTCTATTTTAACTAGAAATGTAAGCCGTTGAGAACCCTTTGAATTTGCATCAAGTAATGAAAATGAAGTGATTCAGGGGGTTCTCAATGGCTTACACGAAGTTTTCTTATATATGCTTACGTTGTCCTATGTTTGTATTCGTCAAATCCGTTCTTCAATTCAATTAGATGTTAATGTAAATGAACCATAACTGTGGAACCCTATTCCTAATAAATTAACCCCAAAATAGCATATCCAAATTATGAGAAAGCCCATCGAGGCCACAATTGCGGAATTTAGACTTTCAAAAAATTTTCGAGTATGTAAATAAATCGCAAATATGGTCCAAGTAATAAAAGCCCAAGTCTCTTTGGGATCCCAATTCCAATATGACCCCCATGCTTCATTAGCCCACACCGCTCCCGAAAGAATACCTATGGTTAAAAAGATAAACCCTAGGCTAATAATACGATAACTCCAAAGATCCAATTGTTGAATTAATTGAGATCTGTAATAATTCCTAGAAGAAAGAAACGAAGTGTTTCGTAAAACACAGGTTCTTTCGCTCGCGTAGTGAATCTTTCCGAAGGAAAATGGTTTATTTATGAAGTTGTTGCTTTTACTAAAATCCTTATGAATTTTCGAAATGTAATGACTAGAAGAGCTAGTGAGAATAATGATCCGCACAAAAGGGCCGCATAGCTTAAGACCATCATACTTACGTGCATCATTAACCAATGGGATTGAAGAGCAGGGACTAATATTGCAGATTGATGCGTTTCAGTTAAAAGACCCGAAGTGGCAAAACCTTGGGTAAAAAGAGCACTTGGGGCGGTTATTGCGTTTAAATTGAAACGGTTTTTTTTTTTATTAAAGTAGGGAACCAGATGAATAATGGAGAAACTCCATGAAAGAAAGATTAATGATTCATATAAATCACTTAATGGTAAATGTCCCAAATAAATACAACGGGTAATTAATAATCCTGTTATACAGAAAAAAGTCGCTAGCATGCCTTTTTCGGACGAATCAGATAGTCCTACGATTTCATCAACTAATAAGGTTATTAAATGCACTGTAATTACAATTGAAACGACCGAAAAGGATATATGAGTTAATATATGTTCTAAAGTTGAAAATATCATAAAATTTAAATTTTTAAATTAAAACAAGGAAGGTCTTTCAATTATAGGAATTGAAATTGGGAATTGGATTCATTATAGGACTTCGTTTTAATAGGACTTATTCCTTTAGTTTCGAAAATGCCATGCCGCCACTCGGACTCGAACCGAGATGCTCTAGCACTGCTTCCTAAGAGCAGCGTGTCTACCGATTTCACCATAGCGGCTTGCTCGAAACCATACTAACCCGTTTTTATTCAATCGTCGAGATTGAAAGAAGCAATTCAATGCAATATCTTTTATGAAACTTTTAAATTGATGAATAAAAACTTGTTTAAAAATTAGGGATTTGAATGGACCAATTTCAGTAATAATCTTTATTTTTATTCTTTTTTTATTATAAAATTGAATTTTTTATTAGGATGTCGATTTTATTTAACTTATAACTTAACACCGGTTTTTTCCTAATTTATTTGTTTATGCTCTACTAAAAAGGAACTGTTGTACCCAGATAGTTCTGACTTCAATCTAGAGATAAAACTCAAAAAAGTTCTTTCTAATTGGCATTTTTTAACGATTCATTTCTCAGTTAATTTATCTGATTTTATGAATCGAAAAAAAAAAAATCCCTGAAGAAAAAAAGTTTTTTATATATCACAATTTTAACGATACACCCAATAAATTTATGTAAATATTTGCATAGCTTTACATCAATCGTCGGGATTTTAATTGTGTAGAGAATTTGCGTTAAGATTTTTAGCAAATAAATTAAATATAGTTAGGTATTGGGCCAAACATACACGTATATCATATAATAAAAATTTTCAATTTATAGTATAATTGTACCGTTCATTACTTCAACATTCAACAAAATATTTTCATTTTTAAAATTAAGATATATCGTGATTGATCCTCCAGTCGAAACATAAGATCAAAAAAGATTCCTTAAAACCGGCACGGTCTTTGTATAATCACCGAAAAAAGGGAACGGGGGTTATTAATTGGATGAAAAGTTAGGAATATATGGTGATATGAATTTAGAGAAATAATGGTTTAGAAAATGATAAAACACATTTTAAACTTAATCAATTAGTTTTAATGATCGATTAATTTTTACTAAAAATCTTCTACCTGCTCTTCTCTATTCTCTAGTAGTCGAAATATATTCTAATATATAGTGTAAAATAATATAAATAACAAAGTTTTTTCTTTGTTATTATCGAATTCTAAAAAAGCGATGGGGAAAAAAAGAATCCCCATCCTAAAAACGATAAAACATACTAAAAAGAAAGACGAAACCTTGCGTTTATTCTTTTTTCAAACAAAAAAAAACTACTTTTAGAATTCAGTAGACAAAAAAAAATTTTATTTATATAAGTTTATTCTACTATAATAAAATAAGAATAAGAGAATAAGATAAGAATAAGAACAAAATAACTTCAATTTACTATGTATATTTATATTGATCGGATCAAAACATTAAAGAATCTAAATTCTTCCTTTTATTTCTATTATTTATTTTTATATAGTTTTATTATTATAAAGTCATATATCGAAATAATTTTTTTTATTATTAATTTGATAAATTATCCAATTTTTCTAACTTATAAAAATAAAATTAAAAAATACATTCTAAACATTTCAAATTAGAAACAAACTAGACTCTTTTTCGAGCCGACCAATTTCTTTTTTTCCAACCTTTGATTATTTATTTGTCGCACAAAAAAAACTTTTTGAGCTCCTCGTAGAAAGAGACTTCGCTAACGAAAAAGCTTTCAATGCTACCCAATATCCCTTCCTTTTCCAAAGATTTTTACGAATTCGTTTTTTTGATATAGAGGTGCGTTTTTTTGGAACTGCCATTAAAAAATTCTAATAGGTTATTCATTGCTATAGTTGGATGTCAAAGACATCTATTGTTCCAAATCAATTGCTCTTTACTATAATAATTATTAATTATAATTATTAATTATCTATCTTTTTTTTTTTCGAGATTGTATTCGCTTCATAAAAATATGGATATAGAAAAATCGCATAAAATTTTACTAGCAACAAAAATTTTATGTTATTCTTTAAAAATAATTTTTTCTTTTTCTATTATGAATTGGTCAAATTCGAGAAAAAAGTACATCGAATTTTCATTTTAAAATTTGAATGAGACTAAATGAGACTAGTAGTTAATCTGTTAAAAATACAAGATATATTCTTTTATAAAAAAAACTTTTTTATTTTATGTAAAGTCAAGTGTTGGATGTCTGTCTATCATAGTCCTTCCTGCAAATAGAAATGTCTTTTATTGTAATAGAAGACAATCAATGAGGTCTAAAATGAATTGGTTAATGCTTCTTAATAACCCAACTAAAATAAAAAATTTTATGGGTCAAATTATGGTTATTTGATGATTCATATCAAAATAAAGGTTTTTTCAAAATAAAGGTTTTTGGTGTAACTATTTTTCCCCGCTCTATAGATATAAAAAAATTATTGTAAAAGAAAATATCAATTTTTCGTTTTTTGTATCTTCATACGATTTGACTTAATAATTAAACCAAAGTACTTTTTTTTTCACGAGTACCTTGGTGATATCATTTCACCAATTCTAACCTCTTGTTTTGAAATAAACAATTTGAGATAGTTGAGTCAGAATAATAATAATTAAAGTCAGAAAAATTCTATTTAAGGTTTGTATATCTTAACTTTTTTTATTAACCGACTCCTTTCAAAAGAAATAAGAGCTGATGAATCAGAAACAATTAATTAAGATTAAGAGAAAATCTTTTTTTTTATGGAATATACATATCAATACTCATGGATTATACCTTTCATCCCCCTTCCAACCCCTTTGTTAGTAGGAGTAGGACTTCTACTTTTTCCGACGGCACTAAAAAAACTTCGCCGTTTGTGGGTTTTTCCTAGTGTTTTACTGTTAAGTATAGTTATGGTTTTTTCAGCTCATATATTTATTCAACAAATAAACAATAGTTCTATCTATCTATATGGATGGTCTTGGACCATCAATAATGATTTTTCTTTAGAATTTGGGTATTTAATTGATCCCCTTACTTCTCTTATGTTAATATTAATCACTACAGTTGGAATTATGGTTCTTATTTATAGTGATAATTATATGGCTCACGATCGGGGATATTTGAGGTTTTTTGCTTATATGAGTTTTTCTAATACTTCAATGTTAGGATTAGTTACTAGTTCAAATTTGATCCAAATTTATTTTTTTTGGGAATTGGTTGGAATGTGTTCTTATCTATTAATAGGCTTTTGGTTCACACGACCTATTGCGGCGAATGCTTGTCAAAAAGCGTTTGTAACCAACCGCGTAGGGGATTTTGGTTTATTATTAGGAATTTTAGGTTTTTATTGGATAACGGGTAGTTTAGAATTTCGGGATTTGTTTGAAATATTCAATAACGTGGTTTATAATAACGAAGTTAATTTTTTATTTGTTACTTTGTGTGCCTTTCTATTATTTGCCGGTGCAGTTGCTAAATCCGCCCAATTTCCCCTTCATGTATGGTTACCCGATGCTATGGAAGGACCTACTCCTATTTCGGCTCTTATACACGCTGCTACTATGGTAGCAGCGGGAATTTTTCTTGTAGCTCGGCTTCTTCCGCTTTTCAGAGTTATACCCTTCATAATGAATCTAATAGCTTTGATTGGTATAATAACATTACTTTTAGGAGCCACTTTTGCTCTTGTTCAAAAAGATATTAAGAGAGGTCTAGCTTATTCTACAATGTCTCAATTGGGTTATATGATGTTGGCTCTAGGTATGGGGTCTTATCGAGCTGCTTTATTTCATTTGATTACTCATGCTTATTCGAAAGCATTATTATTTTTAGGGTCTGGATCAATTATTCATTCAATGGAAACTATTGTTGGCTATTCTCCAGATAAAAGTCAGAATATGGTTCTTATGGGCGGTTTAAGAAAACATGTACCAATTACAAAAACTGCGTTTTTATTAGGTACACTTTCTCTTTGTGGTATTCCACCCCTTGCCTGTTTTTGGTCCAAAGATGAAATTCTTAATGATAGTTGGTTATATTCACCAATTTTTGCAATAATCGCTTGGTCCACAGCAGGATTAACTGCATTTTATATGTTTCGGATCTATTTACTTACTTTTGAAGGACACTTAAATGTTCATTTTCAAACTTACAGCGGCAAAAAAAAAAGCCCGTTCTATTCAATATCTCTGTGGGGTAAAGAAGGGCCAAAAGTTATTAAAAAAAAAAATAGCTTATTAGCTTTATTAACAATGAATAATAATCAAAGGACTTCTTTTTTTTGTAAAAAGACATATAGAATTGATAGTAATGTAACAAGCATCACGCAGCCTTTTAGTACTATTAGTCGTTTTGGTACTAAGAACACTTTCTCATATCCTCACGAGTCGGACAATACTATGCTATTTCCTATGCTTGTATTAGTTTTATTTACTTTGTTCATTGGAGTAATAGGAATTCCTCTCTTCAATCAATTCAATCAAGAGGGAGGGGATTTGGATATATTATCAAAATTGTTAACCCCGACTATAAACCTTTTACATCAAAATCATAAAAATTCTGTGGATTGGTATGAATTTATGACAAACGCAACCTTTTCAGTTAGTATCGCTTTTTTCGGAATTCTTATAGCGTCTTTT
>CM017579.2:20414298-20421798 GCA_007844105.2 Rhamnella rubrinervis | reverse complement strand
GAGCAAATGCATAAATATACTCCCGAAAGATAAGTGGGTATAGGAGGTCATGCTGCTGAGATCTATCTAGTTCGAAATATCTTTGAAATTCCTCCATTTTAAATTCGACTTGAACGGGTATAGGGGTTTATTGGGTTATCAAATGATACATAGTACGATACGGTCAAAACAAGGTATTATAGTAATAAAAAAATAGATACCTCGGAAAAAGGCAAGACTCATCAACAGACTCTCTATCCTCTCTTTTTTCATCTAATTGGTTTATGTTCAGTCTAAGATAACAAGATGGTTAGAAATCCTTTATTTTTACAATCCAATCGCTCTTTTGATTTAGAAAAAAAAATCTTTATCAATATACTGCCTTCTTCTACACATTTATCTCCACCCGATAATGGATAATAGCTAATAGTTAGGACTCATAAAAAAGGGATAATCCACTCATGGAAAAGCCTTTCCCGCGTCAAGCACTAATATATTTTTAACGTCTAATTAGATCGGGGAATCATTCAAAAATGAAGAACAGAAGCTCGTTACTCTTTGTTTCCCTATAATTGGTACCATAGTGGGGCTCTATCCATTTATTCACTCGACCCGACGACTTTAAATTGAAATTGATTTTCAAATTTTTTTGTTCCGATACACCAAGAATTCAAACAATTCAAACAAGGTTTTGGACATATCCGGAAAGAATGAAATATTCTCATAATTCTTCATTGATACGACATGCTACTTTTTCCATTCATTCATTTCAGGATCAGTCGCGGTCTTACAAACTCTACCGATGGTATGGACGAATCCGTTGCTTCATACAAATGTGTAAAAGATGCTAGCCGCACTTAAAAGCCGAGTACTCTACCGTTGAGTTAGCAACCCTAATAAAATAATTATAAATAAAATAATTATAATTAGAATGTGTAGATACAATCGAAATTCCAATAAACAAAATAATAAAGAGATTGATTTGCCCGGCGCAATCAAAACATTTAAAAAGGAAAAACAAAACAAAAATCGAAAAATTTCTAATCGATTATGAACATAATAAAATGAACAGATCCGATGAAAATACAAAAAATTATCAAATATAGATACCAATATAAAAAATATAAATAAATATAAAAAAAGTCAAAATATTTATAGACTACCTTTTGTCTCTTATGTTATCCATAATTATATTCATCTTAAAAAAAAAAAAAGAATTTTTGTATTGTATCATACAAAAAAACTTCTTGTATCACAAAAAATGCAATGAACCCATTACTTGAATGAAATCAAATCTATGGGACAACGAAAAAAAGGATCCATTTATCCACGATCGGATTATATTTATTTGATACACCGTTGTCAATATGAATGTTGAGAAAAGAATACAACGGAAAAATAGAAAACAAATTATAAAAAAAAAAACAAACAAAGGACTTGTGTTGGATTGGCACTACATAGATAATCGACATATATACACATATATACAACATATATACAACATATATACAAAAAGGCTGTAGACGGAAGAAAAAATGAAAGAAGAAGTAGAAAAAATCTCGGGTTTAGTAACTCAATCAATATAAGGAAAATAGGAAAAAAATAAGTCAAATAAGAAAGCTTAACCCTTTGTTTTTTTTTTATTTGTTCATAGAACTCCAACTAAAACCCCGATTAGCGATTAATAGAATAAAATTAAGACCCAATTTTTTTATTTATTTTCTTGATTTATTCTATTCAAAAAAAATTGAATTTTATCGTTATCAAAAGAAAATATGACATTCTATAATAGCAATAAAAAATTAAGTAGGATAGAACAGGAGGGGTGGGTAATAGCAGAGAAAAGATTATACAAAGTTTTCTACAAGTCCCATCTACACCTTCTTTTTTATCTATTTTTTATATATTTAGAAATTTCATTAAATTTAAATTACTGAAATTTCATTTGGTGATTAAGGCGAAGTTCCATAAAAACCCCCGCTTTCTTTGAAATATCATGAACAGTTCCTGTAGGCTGAGCTCCTTTTTGCAAGAAATATAGAATAGCGGGAACATTTAAATAGGTTTGATTCTTTATCGGATCATAAAAACCCACTTTCCGAAGATCTCTTCCTTCTCGTCGAGAGCGAACATCAATTGCAACGATTCGATAAATGGCTCATTGGGATAGATGAACAATACCCCCCCCCAGAAACGTATAAGAAGTTTTTTCCTCGTACGGCTCAAGAAAATAAAATTAGAAGTTAGAAATATGTATAGAATTAGACTGTCAAATATATCCATAAAATCAAAAAATCAATTAGACTATGATTTAAGGGCTTTTTTCTTACCCCCCCTCTCTCGAAAAAAAATTAGTATTTACAATTTGCACACTCATAACTCAAGTTGGATAACTCTCAAATAACTCGTCGAAACCCTTTAAGCATTTCATTTATTGAGCGGTCTCTAACCCCCTTTTTGTCTGTCTCTTTTAGAATAGATTGAAATTCTGCATTCTGATCTAGTTGTTGAGACGACAATCGAAAACGGTATTTCCTTGTTCCAGGATCCTTTATCTTTGCCCTGAATCATTGGGTTTAGACATTACTTCGGTGATTTTTAATCATTTCAAAACGGCAGCAACATACCCTTTTTTAGTATTTCTTTCTCTCAAAGAATCATACGGCTGGTCGATTCCTGTGTAATACACTTTTGATTTGATCGAAAAAGTTTTACCAATTCCTAAAAATTTTACTTTTGAATTCAAAACTTGCTTGAATCAGACCCTTTCGATTTATATTTTATATATTATATGGAAAATCTATTTACGAAGTTGTCCCAATTTATTGATTGATACTAACCCTAGATTCTTGTCTCCGAGAAAAGAATCAATACTTTTTACTCGAGCTCCATCATGTACGATTTATATCACCCCCCCCCAAAAAAAATGAGAGTCTTAGTGAAACAGAAGAAACGATGTCGAGTCAAGAGCACTTTCATTCCTATATAATTCCTGTATAATTATAATATAAAATGGTGGATGTAAGAATCCACAATGGATCGTGTCCTTCAAGTCGCACGTTGCTTTCTACCACATCGTTTTAAACGAAGTTTTACCATAACATTCCTTTAGATTGGAACCAGTATGTAATTGATTCAATTATGGAATCACGAATAGTCATTGGTTCGGCTGGTCTGGTACAAAATAATCTATACCTTTTATTTCTATATGAAATATAAACGGCTGGTTTCTGACGAAGTCTCAGAAAGAATTCAATTTAATACCATATACATATATTTATTAATCTTAAAATGGAATATTTCAATTCCATTTTATTTATATATTTAATATTTATTAAATTAATATATATATATTTTTAATGTGATAGAAATAAAAAACAAAACATATAACATATAATATAAAAAAAAACATTCTTTCTTTTTTTAGTGAAATAGTGGATAAAGACTGATGTACGGGAGGGTTGTTATTTTTTCATACTGTTTGATAAAACCAGAATACCAAAAACAATAATATGGGACCCTCATATTTATCAGAGAGACTAAACAATTGTTACTGAAATGAATTCTAGATATTCTATGTTAAATATTTACCCTTTAGGGATGACAAATAGATTCAATTCCCTCTATGTGTTATTTGAATACGATTCAATTTGTGAAATTGATATGATTCAGAAAAAAATTCAAAAATTATAAAAATTATAGTATTAAGAATAATAATCCAATTTTTCAATATTATACTCTTAAGAATGTTTAATTTTATTTAATTTAAAAAGGGCAATCTTTTTCTGATATATATTATCATTGTATATATGAATATTACAGCGGGTTGGGTATGCTCTGGGACGGAAGGATTCGAACCTCCGAATAGCGGGACCAAAACCCGTTGCCTTACCACTTGGCCACGCCCCAAATCTATTCGACACTAATAAACACTAATATTGGTATTGGTTGTTCGTCAACTCCGGTCTAAAGATCTATAAAAAAGATTGTTGCTAGAATTTTGCTATGTGTAAATATAGAATTAAACTGCATTTATTGATCATTACATATAATTCAATTAAGATATTGTATGAAAGTATGATTTATTCTATTCTCTTTTGATTTGAGAATTGAAGGATTTTTGATTGGGCGAGTTCAAATCAAAGAAGGTTTTTGGGGTATATCTTAATTTTTTTATTCATTTTCCCTTCTATCAATAACTCGACTTATTAATAACTCAATCAAAATAAATACAATTATCTTCAATAAAAAAATGTTTGTTATGCTTAATATATTTAGTTTGATCTGTATCTGTCTTAATTTTGCCTTTTATTCAAGCAGTTTTTTTGTCGCCAAATTACCTGAGGCCTATGCTTTTTGAATCAATCGTAGATGTTATGCCAGTAATACCTTTGCTATTTTTTCTCTTAGCTTTTGTTTGGCAAGCTGCTGTAAGTTTTCGATGAGATATTTAATACTGTCCTAGACAAATTAATGATTGATTCGACAAAAAACAATTCGAACATAACAATTGATAAGATTAGATACGTCTTACAGTATGAACCCTCAATTCAACTATTGAAATTCTTGTACAGCCATGATAAGTCTGAATCACCCCATTTCCTTATTCTGACCTTTTCTTTTTTCCATTGAAAGGCCCTATTGGAGTTCCCCACAATAGTCGAGTTTTGGGTATGAAAAAATTTTTGGTAATGAAAACTCCACTTTTATTACAAATATTACAAATGATTTTTTTGAAAATTTTGTTTTCTATTTTTAAAAACCTTCGTTCTTGGTGTTAAAATAAAAATACAAAAATACAAACAAAATAGTAGGGTATACGGTATAAAATAAAATAGAGAATCTATTCTCTTTTTGCTAAAAAAATCTTTTGATTGTATAATGCTTACGCTCAAACTATTTGTTTACACGGTAGTAATATTCTTTGTTTCTCTCTTCATCTTTGGATTCCTATCTAACGATCCGGGGCGTAATCCTGGACGTGAAGAATAAAAAAAAATAAGGTTTTTCTTCCTTGATTTTTAAACGTTCTTAGTCTTAGTAGGACTTTATCGATTCCCCATCGAATTCGCGATCAATTCGAAAAAAAAAATAACAAACAAAGTATCGACGAAAACGGAAAGAGAGGGATTCGAACCCTCGGTACGAAAAACTCGTACAACGGATTAGCAATCCGACGCTTTAGTCCACTCAGCCATCTCTCCCCCAATCGAAAGGGGGTAATTACTATGTTACATTACAAAAAATAAGGCTTGAAAAAAGCCCGTCTTTATTAATAGATTATTATCTATTTAATTCTTATTATATATTTTATTTTAGAATTCTCTATTTCTTTTGTTATTGTAGTTATAGATATATTATTATAATTATAATAATATTTTTTATTCAATTAGAATTCTATATTATCTATTTATTATCTATATAGAATTCTAATATATCTATATAATATATCTATATAATAGATATAGACTAAAATTCCATAAAAACATTTATATAAAAAAGGTTAAAGGCTTGAAGTAGATATCGCCAATACAATCTATATAAACCTAATAGACTATATAAACTAGACTATATAAACCTAATAGAAATAAATAAAATAGAATATGAATAATATAGATAAAAAAAAGAAAAATACTATATTTGTTAATATATTTAATATAGATTTATTGAATTACTATATTTCAATTTCATTTCATTAATTTACTATGACTATGAATGTAATATATAAAATATATATATAATATATATTATATATATATATAATAATAAATTCTTTGATTTCGTCCGATAAGGGCCTTTTGTTTCCACGGCTTGGCGGGTCAGTACCTGGCCCGGCCGGGCCTCTTTTGTTCCAACGAATTGGAAGAATTTTTTTTATTTGAAAACAAAAAAGGGCTTGTTATTGAAACAACAAAAGTCATAAGAAGGACTATTTCGACTCCTATGATATAGAATCAAATGCTATAGAATCAAATGATATAGAATAAATTATATTTTATATTTAATGATATAGAATAAAAGGGTCGTTTCCTATCTTGCTTAATTTCTTATCTTCTATTTATATATTATATATAAATATAAATAGAAGATAAGAAAAAGAACTGTGGATTCTTTCACAACGCATTTTTGTGTTATGACTTAAGTTAAGTAGTTTTGTTGAGACATATCTGTCAAAAACCTCCGAAAAACTCTTAGTTAGTTATTTAAATGAATCCCCTTTTCCTAATCTCATTAGATCCTCTGACAAAACACGTCAGAGCTAGAATTTTCATAATTTTTTTCTGATCCTATCTTTTGATTACGCCCGAGTTTCTTGTTCGACAAAAAGTCCGATTATATACAATAATAGGATTGTAGCGGGTATAGTTTAGTGGTAAAAGTGTGATTCGTTCAATATAATCCCTTAATAGTCAAGGGGTCCCTCGGTTTGATTAATATTCCATTCCGATCAAAAACTTTATTTCTTAAAATTAAAAGGATGAAATCCTTTACCTTTCAATGAAAAACTCGAGGAAGAATATACATTCTCGTGATTTGTATCCAAGAGTCAATAATAGACTGAAGAATTGGATTATGAAATTACGAAACATAATTTTTTAATTGGATCAATATTTCCAATTGAGTGAGTATGAGTAAAGGATCCATGGATCAAGATAGAAAGTTTCTTTCTAATCGTAACTAAATCTTCCTTTTTATTTTGTATAGGAAAATGGAAGCAAAATAGCTAATTAAACAATGACTTTGGTTTGCTAGAGACATCGACAAATTTTTTAGCTCGGTGGAAACAAAAATGCTTTTCCTAAGGATTCTCTCAAATAGAAATGAAATAGAGAACGAAGTAACTAGAAAGATTGTTATAACCCCTCTTTTCTATAAGGATCATCTAGAAGCGGGTCGTTTCAAACGCATTCAGACAGAAAAGCTGACATAGATATTATGGGTCGAATTTTTTATTTCGTTCATATCTTTTCCATCTGTAAATTTATCCATCTTCCCTAAAGGAGCCGAATGAAATTAAAGTTTCACGTTCGGTTTTGAATTAGAGACGTTAAAATGATGAATCAACGTCGACTATAACCCCTAGCCTTCCAAGCTAACGATGTGGGTTCGATTCCCGCTACCCGCTTGTGCTTACTTTCTCTTTTATCTCTATTCAATATTTCTTTTCTATATTCAAATTTTTGAGTTTCTATTTATTAAATTATTAAATAGAAATTCAAAATTTGAATATAATAAATGAAATGAATATAATTAATGCAGCATGGAATTGCGTATTCAATTCCGGAATTCTTTCACATATTCGTTTCTTTCGAATACTAAATGTGAAAATCAAATCAATCTAAAAAAATTGGAATGAAAAGCGTCCATTGTCTAATGGATAGGACAGAGGTCTTCTAAACCTTTGGTATAGGTTCAAATCCTATTGGACGCAATTTGTTTCCATATATTTTTAGATTTCCATATCAAGAAATCCATTTTGAATGATTTGAATAAAAGATGAGACGCCCTTATACACTTATT
>CM017579.2:20381698-20396698 GCA_007844105.2 Rhamnella rubrinervis | reverse complement strand
AATAATAAATAATCAGCTAATTCATGAATCGGTCAGTAAAATTCGATCTACGGATTGGACAAATTATTCATTAACAAAAAAAAAAATAAAAAATCTGACTGATAGAACAAACACAATCCTAAATCAAATAGAAAAAAAAAAAAAAGAAAAAAAAGGGGGATTTATAATCCCAGATATATATATTAGTTCTAACAAAAAAAGTTATGATGATAAAAGATTCGAACCGCCAAAAAATATTTGGCCGATATTAAAAAGAAGAAATGCTCGACTAATCCGTAAATCACATTATTTTATAAAATTTTTTCTCGTTGAAAGGATATACATAGATATCTTTTTATGTATCATTAATATTCCCAATATCAATGCACAACTTTTTCGAGAATCAACAAAAAAAATTCTTACTAAATACATTTACAATAAGAAAGATATTTACAATAATGAAACAAACCAAGAACGAGTTTATAAAATAAATCAAAGTCTAATTCACTTTATTTCGACTATAAAAAAGTCACTTTCGAATATTAGAAATAAAAGCACACAGCCTTTTTTTGACTTATCTTACTTGTCACAAGCATATGTATTTTACCAATTATCACAACCCCCAGCCTTTAACTTATATAAGTTAAGATCCGTTTTTCAATATAATGGAACGTCTTTTTTTCTTAAAAATGAAATAAAGGATTTTTTTGTTGGAACACAGAAACTATTTCATTCCGAATTAAGACATAAGAACCCCCGAAATTCTGGAATGAATCAACGTAAAAATGGGTTTTGGTTAAAAGGTCATTATTATTATCAATATGATTTATCTCCGATTAGATGGTCTAGATTAGTACAACAAAAATTGCAAAATAGGGTCAATCAACACTCTATAGACCAAAATCGACATTTAAAGAAATGTGATTCATATGAAAAAAATCCATTAATTGACTACGAAAAACAAAAAAATTTTGAAGCGGACTCATTACCAACTAAAAAAGAGAATTTTAAAAAACAATATAGATATGATCTTTTATCCTATAAATTTATATCCCCTAAATCTATTAATTATGAATATAAGAAAAACCCATCCATTTATGGATTACCATTACAAGTAAATAATAACCAAGAGATTTTTTATAATTATAGCACACATAAACGACAAATATTTAACGTGCCGGGGGGTATCCCTATCAATAATTATCGAGTCGACGATAATATTATACATATGGAGAAAAATCCGGATAGAAAATATTTTGATTGGATAATTCTCGATTTTTGTCTTAGAAAGAAGGTCGATATTAAGGCCTGGATCAATATTGACACCAATAGTAATAAATATACTAAGACTAGTAAGACTCGGACGAATAATTATCAACAAGTTGAGAAGATCGACACGAAAGGTCTTTTTTATCTCACGATTCATCAAAATAAAGAAAGCAACCTATCAATTCCAAAAAACTTTTGATTGGATGGGAATGAATGAAGAAATACGAAGTTGTCCCATATCGAATCTGGAACTTTGGTTCTTCCCAGAATTTTTGATACTTCATAATGCATATAAGATTAAACCGTGGGCCATACCAATCAAATTAATTCTTTTAAATTTGAATATAAACGAAAATGCTAGTGAAAATAAAGGCATCGCTAGAAAGAAAAAAAGAGATATTGTTATATCAATATTTGCGAATGAAAAAAAATATCTTGAATTAAAAAACCGAAATCAAGGAGAAAAAGAATCCGCAAGCCAAGCATATTTTGAATCATCTCTCTCAAACCAAGAAAAAGATGTTGAAGAAGATTATGTAGGATCATACACGAAAAAAGATATAAATAAAAAACAATACAGGAACGAAGCGGGGTTTTCTTTTTTCCTAAAAGATATTTGCGTTTTCAATTGAGATGGGATGACGGTTTAAATCAAAAAAGATGAATAACATCAAAATATATTGTCTCCTGCTTAGACTGATAAATCCAAGAGAAGTCTCCATATCCTCTATTGAAAGGGGAGAATTGAGTCTGGATATTTTACTAATTCGGAAAGATTTCACTCTTACAGAATTGATGAAAAAAGGAATATTGATTATCGAACCCGTTCGTCTGTCTATAAAAAACGAAGGACAATTTATTATGTATCAAACCATAGGTATTTCGTTAGTTCATAAGAGTAAGCATGAAATAAATCAAAGGTACCGAGCAAAAAGCCCTGTTGATAAGAAGAATTCTGATGAATTCATTGCAAAACATCAAAAGATGGCTGGAAATAGAGAAAATAACCATTATGATTTGTTTGTTCCGGAACATATTTTATCCCCTAGACGTCGTAGAGAATTGAGAATTAGGTTTTGTTTTAATTCTAGGAATAGAAACGATCTGCCTAGAACTACAACATTTTGTAATGGAAAGAAGGTAAACAGTCAAGTTTTGGATAAAAACAAAGGATATACAAATAAACTAATTAAAATGAAATTAAAGTTCTTTCTTTGGCCTAATTATCGATTCGAAGATTTAGCTTGTATGAATCGCTATTGGTTTGATACCAATAACGGCAGTCGTTTTAGTCTGGTAAGGATACATATGTATCCGCGATTGAAAATCCGTTAATGGTACATTTCTTTTTCCTATATTTCCCGTACCATGATCTATGAAAACAAAAAAAGCACACAGGCATTGTCTTACATTCCATTTTGATACATGATTCAATGACATATCAATTAGATCTAGACACGATAAAAAAAATTCGATTATTTTCTTTTTAGGTCTATTTTTTTTTATCTTTTGTGAGTACAGAAAACCTTTTTTTATATACCTGGTTGAATCCTCTTTTATTTGATCAAATTGGGAATTATTAATAAAATTAAGATTATTGTGTATAATAAATTAAACTGAATGGCATTATTATTATTGATCAATAAAACTACCTAGCACTACAAAGAGGGGGGGGATTTCATTTTATGGTAAAACTTCATTCATCTCTGTTATTTCGCAAGAAGAAAAAGGGGTCTATTGAATTTCAAATACTCAGCCTCACCAATAGGATACGAAAACTTTCTTCACACTTGGAATTGCATAGAAAAGACTATTTATCTCAGAGAGCCTACGTAAAATTTTGGGAAAACGCCAACGGTTGCTGTCTTATTTGTCAAAGAAAAATAGAATATGTTATAAAGAATTAATTAATCGGTTGGCTATTCGGGAATCAAAAACTCGTTAATTTGAAGAGACTTTTTGAATTATTTGATTTATTAGATCTTGAATTTTAATGAACTTATTTTCGTTTTCAGCAATTCATGAAAGGATGAATCGAGGAAAAACATATGAATATACCAGCTACAAGAAAAAACCTCATGATAGTAAATATGGGCCCCCACCACCCATCAATGCATGGTGTTCTTCGACTCATCGTTACTCTAGATGGTGAAGATGTTATTGACTGTGAACCAATATTGGGCTATTTACACCGAGGGATGGAAAAAATTGCGGAAAACCGAACAATTATACAATATCTGCCTTATGTAACACGTTGGGATTATTTAGCTACTATGTTCACAGAAGCAATAACCGTAAATGGACCGGAACAGTTGGGAAATATTCAAGTACCTAAAAGAGCCAGCTATATCAGAATAATTATGTTGGAGTTGAGTCGTATAGCTTCTCATCTGTTATGGCTCGGTCCTTTTATGGCAGATATTGGGGCACAGACGCCTTTCTTTTATATTTTCCGATTAATATATGATCTATTCGAAGCTGCCACCGGTATGAGAATGATGCATAATTATTTTCGTATCGGAGGAGTAGCGGCTGATCTACCTCATGGCTGGATAGATAAATGTTTGGATTTTTGCGATTATTTTTTAATAGGAATTTCGGAATATCAAAAACTTATTACACGAAATCCTATTTTTTTAGAACGAGTTGAAGGAGTAGGCATTATTGGTACGGAGGAAGTAATAAATTGGGGTTTATCAGGACCAATGTTGCGAGCTTCTGGAATACAATGGGATCTTCGTAAAGTTGATCATTATGAGTGTTACGACGAATTTGATTGGGAAGTACAGTGGCAAAAAGAAGGAGATTCATTAGCTCGTTATCTAGTCCGAATTGGTGAAATGACGGAATCCATAAAAATTATTCAACAGGCTCTGGAAGGAATTCCGGGGGGGCCATATGAAAATTTAGAAATCCGATACTTTGATAGAGAAAGGAATCCCCAATGGAATGATTTTGAATATCGATTTATTAGTAAAAAACCTTCTCCTACGTTTGAATTGCCGAAACTAGAACTCTATGGGAGAGTCGAAGCCCCAAAAGGAGAATTGGGAATTTTTCTGATGGGGGATCAGAGCGGTTTTCCTTGGAGATGGAAAATTCGCCCACCCGGTTTTATCAATTTGCAAATTCTTCCTCAGTTAGTTAAAAGAATGAAATTGGCTGATATTATGACGATACTAGGTAGCATAGATATCATTATGGGAGAAGTTGATCGTTGAAATGATAATTGATACAACAGAAGTACAAGATATCAATTCTTTTTCTAGATTGGAATTTTTAAAAGAAGTCTATGGAATTATATGGGTCCTTATTCCTATTTTTACTCCAGTATTGGGCATCACGATAGGTGTATTGGTAATTGTATGGTTAGAAAGAGAAATATCCGCGGGGCTACAACAACGTATTGGACCTGAATACGCCGGTCCTTTGGGAGTTCTTCAAGCTCTAGCAGATGGGGCAAAACTTCTTTTCAAAGAAAATCTTCTTCCATCTAGAGGAGAAACTCGTTTATTTAGTATCGGACCATCCATAGCAGTCATATCAATTTTACTAAGTTATTCAGTAGTGCCTTTTGGCTATCGACTTGTTTTAGCAGATCTCAATATCGGTGTTTTTTTATGGATTGCCATTTCAAGTATTGCTCCCATTGGACTTCTTATGTCAGGATACGGGTCAAATAATAAATATTCCTTTTTAGGTGGTCTACGAGCCGCTGCTCAATCGATTAGTTATGAAATACCATTAACTTTATGTGTGTTATCAATATCTCTACGTGTGATTCGTTGAAACATAAATTTGTCTCTTTTCTTTCTAGGCTCTATTCTTTTCTTTCTAGGAAGGGGGCTGAATGAATTGAGTAGATATCTTCATTTGTTTATTCATTATTCGGATTGATGAACTAAATCAGATAGTTAGATGAGTGAAAGAAACGGCTTATAAAAAATTCGCAGTAAAAGATTAAGTCTCATTTTCTATGGATAAGAGTTAAAGAGTTGAGCGGGAATAAACATAAGCAGAGGATACCGTTTACCCCAAGATTGGTTGATTAGTCATCCTGACTTGAAACGGGCTCAAAAGATCAACCGTATTGAGTTTTCAATATCGTTTGTATGTCTTTTCATACATGTATTACCATAACGGGCGATTGAACAAAACCGAGTGGATGGTTAGAAACACCAAGATACGCAAAGGATTAGTAATGGATATTGTGTAAATTATCCAAAGGACATTCCTGTATAATATACAAAGAATACTAATTGGGGCTTTAAGTTAGTAGAAATGATCGGGCAGTACTCCCACGATTCCGATTCAGAGTATGCTCCTATCCACTGATTAAATAAATTACTATTGGGAACGAAATAATCCTTTATTTTGTAAGCCCCCTTTTCGAAATAGAAAGAAGAATAGGAACGAAAAATAAAGGAATACAATAGAAAAAAGAATAAAAAAGATCTTTTTTATTCTTTCTTTCCTTTTATTTCCTATATCGACAGGAATATCGATACAATTCGTGTCATAATTCATGAATTAATGTAATGTATAATTCTTTTTTTTAAGTGAAAACGTCGGGGTTGTTGATATTTTTACAAGGAGTATTTTATTGAAAAATTAAGTTATTACTCACCAAAGAAAAATTGAAAAAATTATGGAAATTTTTAAAGAAAGGAGGAGATCAATTCAGAAGTGCTTTTTTTATTTAATTGATTATTTAATTAATATTAATATTTAATGAAATAAATAATTCAATACAGACAGAATTCAAGTGGTCTAATTCGGGACCATACGTTTGATCTTATCGATCTTATATTATAAACAAACCTATCAAGATAAAACGACCCGGTCCTTAGATTTTTTTATGGCCCTCAAGGAGCCGTATGAGGTGAAAATCTCATGTACGGTTCTGTAATAGCGATGGGACCTGTGATGGTATCACCGACTATGATTATCTAATAGTTCAAGTACAGTTGATATAGTTGAGGCGCAATCAAAATATGGTTTTGGGGGATGGAATTTGTGGCGTCAACCTATAGGGTTTATCATTTTTCTAATTTCTTCCCTAGCAGAATGTGAGAGATTACCTTTTGATTTACCAGAAGCGGAAGAAGAATTAGTAGCAGGTTATCAAACCGAATACTCGGGTATCAAATTTGGTTTATTTTACGTTGCTTCCTATCTAAACCTATTAGTTTCTTCATTATTTGTAACAGTTCTTTACTTGGGGGGTTGGAATATCTCTATTCCAAATATATTTGGTTCGGAACTTTTTGATTTTGAAATAAATAAACGCTATGGAATTTTTGGAGCGACAATCAGTATCTTTATTACATTAGCTAAAACTTATTTGTTCTTGTTCATTCCTATCACAACAAGATGGACTTTACCTAGGCTAAGAATGGACCAACTGTTGAATCTTGGATGGAAATTTCTTTTACCTATTTCTCTCGGGAATCTATTATTAACAACTTCTTTTCAACTCTTTTCACTGTAAAGGAATATTCTATATTCACAACTTGGCTCAAACAAGAGAAATAAACAAACATAAAAATATTCATATATATTCACGATATGTTCCCTATGGTAACTGGGTTCATGAATTATGGTCAACAAACGGTACGAGCTGCAAGGTACATTGGTCAAAGTTTCATGATTACCTTATCCCACGCAAATCGTTTACCTGTCACTATTCAATATCCTTATGAAAAACTAATCACTGCGGAGCGTTTCCGTGGTCGAATCCATTTTGAATTTGATAAATGTATTGCTTGTGAAGTATGCGTTCGTGTATGTCCTATAGATCTACCCGTCGTTGATTGGAAATTGGAAACTGATCTTCGCAAGAAACGATTGCTTAATTACAGTATCGATTTCGGAATCTGTATATTTTGTGGTAACTGCGTTGAGTATTGTCCAACAAATTGTTTATCAATGACTGAAGAATATGAACTTTCTACTTATGATCGTCACGAATTAAATTATAATCAAATTGCTTTGGGCCGTTTACCAATGTCAGTAATTGACGATTATACAATTCGAACAATTTTGAATTCTCCTCAAATAAAAAGAAGTCAATCCCTTGATTAAAAAATTTCGAATTACTAAAGTGACTTTTTGATCTAAAGGAATGAGGTTTCTTTCGTTTTGTTTGGTCAATACTTATAAATCCCAAATATTCGTTGGTTGGTAAGAATCCCGTCTTAATTTGGATTGAAAATAAAAATGAATTAATTACTATCCATAGACTATAAGAATTATTTCGAAATAAAGTTTCGTATTCGAACGACTCTTTCAGATAAAGAATCACATTAGTCCAATACTTGTACCCACATTAATTCACATCCCTTAGGATTTAATTCAATTAGGAGTTGATTATAAATCATTTTTCTGGTCGGGTCTCAATAAGGTCATGAAAAACATTTCGATTTGTTTATCTCTTTTTACATATAATGGATTTGCCCGGACCAATACACGATTTTCTTTTAGTCTTTCTGGGATCGGGTCTTATATTAGGAGGTATAGGGGTAGTATTACTTCCCAACCCAATTTATTCTGCCTTTTCGTTGGGACTGGTTCTTGTTTGTATATCCTTATTCTATATTTTATTAAACTCTTATTTTGTAGCTACCGCACTCCTTATTTACGTGGGAGCTATAAATGTTTTAATCATATTTGCTGTGATGTTCATGAATGGTTCAGAATATTACAAAGATTTTCATCTTTGGACCGTTGGGAGTGGGGTTACTTTGCTGGTTTGTACAAGTATTTTTTTACTAATGACTACTATTACAGATACGTCATGGTACGGGATTATTTGGACTACAAGATCAAACCAGATTATAGAGCAAGATTTGATAAGTAATAGTCAACAAATTGGAATTCATTTATCAACAGATTTTTTCTTCCATTTGAATTCATTTCAATAATTCTTTTAGCCGCTTTGATAGGTGCAATTGCTGTGGCGCGCCAGTGATAAATCAATCTATAGAATTAGTAACGGCAATCCAACTGAAACTTCATTCTATGCTATCACATATATTTCTCTTCAATATATAATTCAATATTTTTGATGTATAAAATAGAAATTTTTCTATTCGATGTATTACCAATATATTTCTATGTTCCGTACTTTTTATATTCTAGTCAATTGAACCCATTGAATTGTTGTTCCTATTATATTGAAACGAATAAAAATTGAATTGATAAGGAGTTGGTCAATGATGCTCGAACATGTACTTGTTTTGAGTGCCTACTTATTTTCTATTGGTATCTATGGATTGATCACAAGCCGAAATATGGTTAGAGCTCTTATGTGTCTTGAACTTATACTGAATGCAGTTAATATAAATTTTGTAACATTTTCTGATTTTTTGATAATCGTCAATTAAAAGGAAATATTTTTCAATTTTGTTATAGCTATTGCAGCCGCTGAAGCAGCTATTGGACCAGCTATTGTTTCGTCAATTTATCGTAACAGAAAATCAACTCGTATTAATCAATCGAATTTGTTGAATAAGTAGTATTCATCAAAGAAATTAGAATAGTCATAAACTCGAATTAGCATGTATTATACATTATTATACATAATGTATGATCATGTTTGCGAAAATGTAATAAATCAAAGTATCTTGGCTCCCTTCCATGAGTCGGTCCAGAAGGAGATTGATTTAAAAGTTCTGGTAAATCATTGATTCATCTGGTGTCTAAATATACGATTCGTTTATAAGTTTACCAGATCGAAAATTTATGATGTTCAAAAATTTATAGATCAATGTCACATTCAGTAAAGATTTATGATACGTGTATAGGGTGTACTCAATGTGTCCGAGCCTGCCCACGGATGTATTAGAAATGATACCTTGGGACGGGTGTAAAGCTAAGCAAATTGCTTCTGCTCCAAGAACAGAGGACTGTGTCGGTTGTAAGAGATGTGAATCCGCCTGTCCAACAGATTTCTTGAGTGTTCGGGTTTATTTATGGCATGAAACAACTCGAAGTATGGGGCTAGCTTATTAATACGTTCCAGAAAACCCTACTTGAATATATTTGATTTTTACTTTTACCGACAAAACCCGCGCTCAAAATACTATATTTTTGAGCACGGGTTTTCTGGTCCAAACGTATCTTGTTTTACCACGAATTTTTTCCTTGGTTAACGTTAGTTGTAGTTTTGCCAATATCCGTGGGTTCCTTAATTTTCTTTCTCCCTCATAGAGGAAATAAAGTGATTAGGTGGTATACTATTTGTATATGCATAATAGAACTCCTTCTAACAACCTATACATTTGGTTATCATTTTCAATTGGACGATCCATTAATCCAACTGACAGAGAATTATAAATGGATCCATTTTTTTCTTTTACTGGAGGTTGGGAATAGATGGAATTTCTATTGGACCTATTTTGCTGACAGGATTTATCACTACTTTAGCTACTTTAGCGGCTCGGCCAGTTACTCGCGATTCCCGATTATTCCATTTCCTGATGTTAGCAATGTATAGCGGTCAAATAGGATCATTTTCTTCTCAAGACCTTTTACTTTTTCATCATGTGGGAGTTAGAATTAATTCCGGTTTACCTACTTCTATCCATGTGGGGAAGGAAACGTTTGTATTCAGCTACAAAATTTATTTTGTACACCGCAGGGGTTCTGTTTTTATTAATCGGAGTTCTAGGTATTGGTTTATATGGTTCTAATGAACCAACATTCAATTTTGAAACATCAGCTAATCAATCGTATCCTGTAGCACTGGAAATTTTATTTTATATTGGATTTTTGTTGCTTTTGCTGTCAAATCGCCGATTATACCCTTACATACATGGTTACCAGACACCCACGGAGAGGCACATTACAGTACTTGTATGCTTCTAGCCGGAATCTTATTAAAAATGGGAGCGTATGGATTGGTTCGGATAAATATGGAATTATTCCCTCATGCTCATTCTATATTTTCTCCATGGTTGATCATAGTAGGCACAATTCAAATAATCTATGCAGCTTCAACGTCTCCAGGGCAACGTAATTTAAAAAAAAGAATAGCTTATTCCTCCGTATCTCATATGGGTTTCATAATTATAGGAATTGGTTCTATAAGCGATACAGGACTCAACGGGGCTATTTTACAAATAATATCTCATGGATTTATTGGCGCTGCACTTTTTTTCTTGGCAGGAACGAGTTATGATAGAATACGTCTTGTTTATCTCGACGAAATGGGCGGAATGGCTATTGCAATTCCAAAATATTCACGACTTTCAGTATCTTGTCGATGGCCTCTCTTGCATTACCCGGTATGAGCGGTTTTGTTGCAGAATTGATAGTCTTTTTTGGAATCCTTACTAGCCAAAAATTCCTTTTAATGACAAAAATAGTAATTACTTTTGTAATGGCAATTGGAATGATATTAACTCCTATTTATTCGTTATCTATGTTACGCCAGATGTTCTATGGATACAAACTTTTTAATGCCCCAAATTCTTTTTTTTTTGATTCTGGGCCGCGAGAGTTATTTGTTTCGATCTCTATACTTCTACCTGTAATAGCTATTGGTATTTATCCGATTTCGTTTTCTCACTATCAGTTGAGAAGGTTGAAGCTATTCTATCTAATTTTTTAGCGATAGTTTTCCTTAAGAAACCAAAAGATCAAATAGAAATCCTATGATTTTGAAAACGGGTCGTTGTAAAATGAAAAAAACTTTTCTTTTCTAAAATAAAAAAATGAATTGGAATTCTATTTTAACTAGAAATGTAAGCCGTTGAGAACCCTTTGAATTTGCATCAAGTAATGAAAATGAAGTGATTCAGGGGGTTCTCAATGGCTTACACGAAGTTTTCTTATATATGCTTACGTTGTCCTATGTTTGTATTCGTCAAATCCGTTCTTCAATTCAATTAGATGTTAATGTAAATGAACCATAACTGTGGAACCCTATTCCTAATAAATTAACCCCAAAATAGCATATCCAAATTATGAGAAAGCCCATCGAGGCCACAATTGCGGAATTTAGACTTTCAAAAAATTTTCGAGTATGTAAATAAATCGCAAATATGGTCCAAGTAATAAAAGCCCAAGTCTCTTTGGGATCCCAATTCCAATATGACCCCCATGCTTCATTAGCCCACACCGCTCCCGAAAGAATACCTATGGTTAAAAAGATAAACCCTAGGCTAATAATACGATAACTCCAAAGATCCAATTGTTGAATTAATTGAGATCTGTAATAATTCCTAGAAGAAAGAAACGAAGTGTTTCGTAAAACACAGGTTCTTTCGCTCGCGTAGTGAATCTTTCCGAAGGAAAATGGTTTATTTATGAAGTTGTTGCTTTTACTAAAAATCCTTATGAATTTTCGAAATGTAATGACTAGAAGAGCTAGTGAGAATAATGATCCGCACAAAAGGGCCGCATAGCTTAAGACCATCATACTTACGTGCATCATTAACCAATGGGATTGAAGAGCAGGGACTAATATTGCAGATTGATGCGTTTCAGTTAAAAGACCCGAAGTGGCAAAACCTTGGGTAAAAAGAGCACTTGGGGCGGTTATTGCGTTTAAATTGAAACGGTTTTTTTTTTTATTAAAGTAGGGAACCAGATGAATAATGGAGAAACTCCATGAAAGAAAGATTAATGATTCATATAAATCACTTAATGGTAAATGTCCCAAATAAATACAACGGGTAATTAATAATCCTGTTATACAGAAAAAAGTCGCTAGCATGCCTTTTTCGGACGAATCAGATAGTCCTACGATTTCATCAACTAATAAGGTTATTAAATGCACTGTAATTACAATTGAAACGACCGAAAAGGATATATGAGTTAATATATGTTCTAAAGTTGAAAATATCATAAAATTTAAATTTTTAAATTAAAAACAAGGAAGGTCTTTCAATTATAGGAATTGAAATTGGGAATTGGATTCATTATAGGACTTCGTTTTAATAGGACTTATTCCTTTAGTTTCGAAAATGCCATGCCGCCACTCGGACTCGAACCGAGATGCTCTAGCACTGCTTCCTAAGAGCAGCGTGTCTACCGATTTCACCATAGCGGCTTGCTCGAAACCATACTAACCCGTTTTTATTCAATCGTCGAGATTGAAAGAAGCAATTCAATGCAATATCTTTTATGAAACTTTTAAATTGATGAATAAAAACTTGTTTAAAATTAGGGATTTGAATGGACCAATTTCAGTAATAATCTTTATTTTTATTCTTTTTTTATTATAAAATTGAATTTTTTATTAGGATGTCGATTTTATTTAACTTATAACTTAACACCGGTTTTTTCCTAATTTATTTGTTTATGCTCTACTAAAAAGGAACTGTTGTACCCAGATAGTTCTGACTTCAATCTAGAGATAAAACTCAAAAAAGTTCTTTCTAATTGGCATTTTTTAACGATTCATTTCTCAGTTAATTTATCTGATTTTATGAATCGAAAAAAAAAAAATCCCTGAAGAAAAAGTTTTTATATATCACAATTTTAACGATACACCCAATAAATTTATGTAAATATTTGCATAGCTTTACATCAATCGTCAGGATTTTAATTGTGTAGAGAATTTGCGTTAAGATTTTTAGCAAATAAATTAAATATAGTTAGGTATTGGGCCAAACATACACGTATATCATATAATAAAATTTTCAATTTATAGTATAATTGTACCGTTCATTACTTCAACATTCAACAAAATATTTTCATTTTAAAATTAAGATATATCGTGATTGATCCTCCAGTCGAAACATAAGATCAAAAAAGATTCCTTAAAACCGGCACGGTCTTTGTATAATCACCGAAAAAGGGAACGGGGGTTATTAATTGGATGAAAAGTTAGGAATATATGGTGATATGAATTTAGAGAAATAATGGTTTAGAAAATGATAAAACACATTTTAAACTTAATCAATTAGTTTTAATGATCGATTAATTTTTACTAAAAATCTTCTACCTGCTCTTCTCTATTCTCTAGTAGTCGAAATATATTCTAATATATAGTGTAAAATAATATAAATAACAAAGTTTTTTCTTTGTTATTATCGAATTCTAAAAAAGCGATGGGGAAAAAAGAATCCCCATCCTAAAACGATAAAACATACTAAAAAGAAAGACGAAACCTTGCGTTTATTCTTTTTTCAAACAAAAAAAAACTACTTTTAGAATTCAGTAGACAAAAAAAAATTTTATTTATATAAGTTTATTCTACTATAATAAAATAAGAATAAGAGAATAAGATAAGAATAAGAACAAAATAACTTCAATTTACTATGTATATTTATATTGATCGGATCAAAACATTAAAGAATCTAAATTCTTCCTTTTATTTCTATTATTTATTTTTATATAGTTTTATTATTATAAAGTCATATATCGAAATAATTTTTTTTATTATTAATTTGATAAATTATCCAATTTTTCTAACTTATAAAAATAAAATTAAAAAATACATTCTAAACATTTCAAATTAGAAACAAACTAGACTCTTTTTCGAGCCGACCAATTTCTTTTTTTCCAACCTTTGATTATTTATTTGTCGCACAAAAAAAACTTTTTGAGCTCCTCGTAGAAAGAGACTTCGCTAACGAAAAAGCTTTCAATGCTACCCAATATCCCTTCCTTTTCCAAAGATTTTTACGAATTCGTTTTTTTGATATAGAGGTGCGTTTTTTTGGAACTGCCATTAAAAAATTCTAATAGGTTATTCATTGCTATAGTTGGATGTCAAAGACATCTATTGTTCCAAATCAATTGCTCTTTACTATAATAATTATTAATTATAATTATTAATTATCTATCTTTTTTTTTTTCGAGATTGTATTCGCTTCATAAAAATATGGATATAGAAAAATCGCATAAAATTTTACTAGCAACAAAAATTTTATGTTATTCTTTAAAAATAATTTTTCTTTTCTATTATGAATTGGTCAAATTCGAGAAAAAAGTACATCGAATTTTCATTTTAAAATTTGAATGAGACTAAATGAGACTAGTAGTTAATCTGTTAAAAATACAAGATATATTCTTTTATAAAAAAAAAAACTTTTTTTATTTTATGTAAAGTCAAGTGTTGGATGTCTGTCTATCATAGTCCTTCCTGCAAATAGAAATGTCTTTTATTGTAATAGAAGACAATCAATGAGGTCTAAAATGAATTGGTTAATGCTTCTTAATAACCCAACTAAAATAAAAAATTTTATGGGTCAAATTATGGTTATTTGATGATTCATATCAAAATAAAGGTTTTTTCAAAATAAAGGTTTTTGGTGTAACTATTTTTCCCCGCTCTATAGATATAAAAAAATTATTGTAAAAGAAAATATCAATTTTTCGTTTTTTGTATCTTCATACGATTTGACTTAATAATTAAACCAAAGTACTTTTTCACGAGTACCTTGGTGATATCATTTCACCAATTCTAACCTCTTGTTTTGAAATAAACAATTTGAGATAGTTGAGTCAGAATAATAATAATTAAAGTCAGAAAAATTCTATTTAAGGTTTGTATATCTTAACTTTTTTTATTAACCGACTCCTTTCAAAAGAAATAAGAGCTGATGAATCAGAAACAATTAATTAAGATTAAGAGAAAATCTTTTTTTTTATGGAATATACATATCAATACTCATGGATTATACCTTTCATCCCCCTTCCAACCCCTTTGTTAGTAGGAGTAGGACTTCTACTTTTTCCGACGGCACTAAAAAAACTTCGCCGTTTGTGGGTTTTTCCTAGTGTTTTACTGTTAAGTAT